>JAVGVS010001470.1:0-20319 GCA_032718565.1 Distichodus sexfasciatus
GATGATGGACAGCTTGCACCAAATATAGAATAGGAAAACAAATCTCGATGAAATAATGTCCGGGGGTATCCGTGACAGTTGGTGGTTTTAGTGCATTTTATTCAGAAAATTATCAAATGTCATCCGGTGCATGCTTGAAAAGCTCAGAGTGTGAAGTGTTTTTAAAAAGTAGACATGATACTGAGGCAAGTGTGAAAACGTTTGTTAAAAACTGTAAACAAATGCATCATGCATCTGTTTGAATGTAGACATCGTGATTATCTGAGTTGTCCCGAGTCACTGCTGCGTTGTTGAGCGATATTCTTTAACTATATTTTGCCTCCAGTTTGTTTGAGTTGTTCGTTTTATGACAGAAATGTGGGCCAGATGTGTGTGTTGTGTTTTGCGTGTGTGCGAGCGCCACAGTTTCCTGTTTCACAATTGTTCCAGCAAGAGAAATAGGCGAGTTGTGTGTCCATAACAACACTTAATAATAAAAACGTATGAGAAGTTGCTGTATTTCTGGCCATGTCTGGTGTTTGGGGAGTCGATAGCACTGGGTCGATATAATAATTATAATATAATAGATACAGAAAAGAAAAGAAAGCAGAAAGATGTGGAAAATATATATACGTTATTCGCAGACGAATGCGATTACATGAAATGAAATTTGAAAACGGTCCCATCAATTACCCTTATACCATTCAGTTTTCTGGAAATATATTTAGAACATACATTTGTTCATAACACTTTTTCCTGAGCAGTGCACTTTAGTGGCCGCCGCCGTTTCCAGTTCTTCCGCCCTGTTTCAAATGTTATTAATATCTACGAAAAAATAAGACCTGCACGTAGAAGACGTACTGATTCGGAATTTTATTCTACTCTTGCACATTTACTTGATTCACGCATTTTGTGTAGCTCTTTTAACGAATATCTCGGTTTGAATGTGCACAGCTGTTGTCTGTTACTGACATCGAGGGAGCGTCTACAAAGTGCCCTGCATCAGACTTTACTATGCATTAATAGTTCGAGAGTGCAGCAAGTTCCAGACGTAAAACGTATCTACTATGTATATTTATAATACAAACAGAAAATAATTATTCAAAACCTTCCCTGGAATGTGCCACATATTCAAAATGTATCTCCGCTGCATGACTCAGGAACGAGACTTTATGTTGTTCTGTTGCCACATATATGTATTACAACCAATCTGCAAACAGAATAAATCAGAAATAATCTGGAGGTCTTGCTTGTAGCACGTCTCTCTCAACACCGAGATATCTTACTCAAAGATCAAGCGAGATTTCCGTGAAATTAGAGAGATTAACAGCAATGCGTGGCGCACCAGTGTGGTAGAAAAAAATAAAATAAAATAAAATAAAAATTCCCTGTCTAGTCTAAAATGTATATTGTATATTGTCTGGTTTAAAATGTATATTGTTTAATGTATATTTTAGTATTTTTACTTATTTATTGTTTATTCCATGTGCCTAGTCGTGCCACTGCCTATTTATTCTCTGTTCTACTGTTCTTTGTTTGTTTGCACTGGAAATAACCTGGAGCCACGTCGTCTCGTCTCTCTATGTATCTGTACAGTATATAGCAGAGATGACAATAAAGTTGACTTTGACTTTGATTTGTTTTTGTAGTGGTAGCATCTTTGGATGTGTGCATGTGTGCACATGCGCAGAGCAGAGGCGCGGAGGCGGGGAGTTACGAGTTCAGTAAAGCTGCACGAACGAGCACGTTGTGTCCTGTCCGTTCTTTTCTAACACCACAACATGGTGTCAGAATTGGACTTACCTCGCTTTCCATGTGATGACAGTCGTCCGCACCAGTTTGGCGAGAGGTTGTGAGCGCCGTTGAAAAACAAAAAACAAAGTCCGTATAGAGCGTCGGCAACGGGCAGCTGCAAGACACAGACACAGAGTGTGTGTGAGCCCCGGGAAGTTTGAAAACACGGAGGAGAGAAAATTCAACAGAAATCAGCACCAAAGTATTTAAGATGGATACATTTCGACTTCAGCGATTTTGGCAGCTGGCTAAATTGGATTAGAAGATTTGAGAGATTCCGCGTAGCAGCGGGGATCAATGAAAAAAAGTCAGGAATATCAAGTTAATTCGCTTATCTGGAGATAAATCATGTCATGAGATATCATGTACACGCTGGCCTTGTCTGAAGCAGACGGGCAAGACTATGACAAAGTTAAAGAAGCGTTCGAGAAACACTTGGTTTGCAAGCACAATGTTATCTATGAGAGGGCTAAATTTAACAAGAGGTGCCAAGAACCGGGAGAGTCCGCTGAAATGTTCATTACTGCAGTTCGTAAACTAGCAGAAAATTGCCAGTATGGAGTCCTTCAAGAGGACATGATAAGAGATAGACTGGTAGTTGGAATTAGAGATGACGGACTGTCCGAGAGATTACAGTTGGATCCTGAACTCACACTTAGTAAAGCCATCACAAAAATAAGACAAAGTGAAGAAATAAAAAAAAAAGAGCAGCAGACAGTCTTAAGACAAGCAAGGGGGGACTCAAATGAGGTAAATATGGACATGTTGAAATATAAAGTGAAACCAAAACATGCACAAAAAGGACCACAAAGGCGACCAGACTCTACAAGATACCAGGATGCAAGCAAGGGGTGCGGCAGATGTGGAAAGCCACAAACACACTCACTGAACAACTGTCCAGCAAGGGAGGCTGAGTGTAGAAAGTGCAAGAAAGCGCAAGGTCACTTTGCAGCAGTCTGTAAAACAAAGAAAAGAATGGATGAAATATATCAGTGTGATGTGACAGAGCATAGAGACTGTGTTCTTGGGAGTTGTAAAGTCAGAGAATTCAACTGATGTCTGGCAAAAGCCCATCACAATTAATGGTGAACAGATTCTTTTCAAGCTAGACACTGGGGCTGCGGTAACAGCCATCCCAGAGAGCTTGTACTCAAAGAGGAGTCATGGGGTTCTCAGCCCGCCAACGAAAAAGCTGTGTGGACCAAGCAACACACCAATACAGGTGAGAGGGCAGTTCGAAGCATCACTTCATCATCAGGGAAAAATGATAAAACACCCAGTGTTCGTGATACCAAGACTCGTGACGCCTCTCCTTGGTCTACCAGCCATAAAAGAGCTGAATTTGCTGCACACAGTGGATGTAATTCAGACAGCAGAGCCAAATTACAAAGACCTCTTTCCAAAAGTCTTCACAGGTCTCGGAAAACTAGAAGGAGCATACAAAATCAAACTGAAAGAGTCATCTACTGCATTTGCTCTGTCTGTCCCTCGTCGGGTGCCATTGCCCATGATGAATAAAGTCAAAGAGGAGCTGAAAAGAATGGAAGACCTGGGTGTCATAGCTCCCATCGAAGAAGTGACGGAGTGGTGCTCAGGTATGGTTATCGTACCAAAACCAAATGGCAAGATCCGAATCTGTGTTGATTTAACTCATTTGAATAACAATGTCTGCAGAGAGAGACACATCCTTCCGGCAGTGGACGAAACACTGGCTAAACTGTCAGGCGCAACAGTTTTCTCTCAGCTAGATGCTACTGCCGGATTCTGGCAGATTCCTTTGCATAAAGATTCGGTTCCGCTCACTGCTTTCATTACGCCTTTTGGAAGATACTGTTTTCACCGCCTTCCATTTGGCATCTCATCCGCACCGGAACATTTTCAGAAACGACTGACACAGCTGCTTGAGGGCCTGGAAGGTACACTGTGCCACGCAGATGACATCCTGGTATTCGGCACTACTCGCAAAGAACACGATGCGAGACTTGTCAAAGTACTTAACCATCTAGAACAAAAAGGTTTGATACTGAATGAAAAATGTCAATTTGCAGTGCCTCAAGTCAGGTTCTTGGGACATATCGTCAGTGCAGAGGGCATACGAGCTGACCCAGACAAAATTAAAGCTATAAAAGAGATGCCAGAGCCTAAAAATACGGCTGATGTCAAGAGATTTCTCGGGATGGTGAATTACATCGGAAAATTTTCACCCAACATTGCAGAACTATCTGGACCGATCAGAGACCTGCTCAAGTCTGAAAATGATTGGGTGTGTGGGAGCCTGCAACAACAAGCTTTCGAAAACGTGAAACAAGAACTGTCTCAGCTACAGGCGAATGGAGACCTGTCGCTTTCATCTCAAGGAGCATGACACCTGCAGAGAAAAGGTATGCACAAATTGAGAAGGAGGCACTAGCAATCACTTGGGCCTGTGAAAGATTCCAAACCTACGTCCTTGGACTGGATTTTGTGGTCAGGACTGATCACAAGCCGCTAGTTAGTCTACTTGGCTCGAGACCGCTGGATGATCTGCCTCCACGCATACTGAGATTTCGTCTACGACTTTTGCGGTTCTCCTACAAAATTGTGCATGTCGCCGGCAAAAACTTGATCACTGCAGACACACTGTCGAGAGCTCCACTCAAAGAACACCCATCTGAAGCAGACCTAAAAAGAGAGGAAGAGGTAAAAGTGTACATTGACCGTGTCATTCAACAGTTGCCAGCAACACCTGCCAAGCTTTCTCAGATAAAGAGGGCTCAGGAAGAGGACGAAATGTGCAGGCAGCTAAGTTCTCTTGTGCGCACAGGGTGGGAAGGAGGAAAGAGTATTCCACCACACCTAGCATCGTTTTGGCAACACAGATATGACCTGCTCATTGTGGACGGCTTGCTGATGAAAGGAAAGAGACTTGTGATACCTGGCAGCATACAAGGAGAAGTCCTACTCTGTAAAAAAAATACTCTGGAGGGTATTAAATACAACCCATGAAAATCAGTTATAGTTTACTTAAGTTTATGAGTTAGCAAACAAAATACAACCTAATGGGTATATTCTACCTATACTATCTATTTTTTTAAAGGTAATGACTGCAACACTAAAAAAATAAGTAAAATATACCCCAAAATATCAGCTATGGCACCATAAAGTGCACGTGTCATCATTCAGGCGGGAATCGCTGGATTCACCATTTTCCGTGCGACTGGCAACGGCTGTGGAACCGCGATTAGTTGAACTACAGGTAAGTTTTTATTTAACTTGTTGAAATCATAATGAATGCTGAGATTGCACTGTGCACCGTTTCTGCAACCAGACCCTTCTCTACAGAACACGTATGATGTTGCGCATGCGTGACTGATCACTCCCGAATCGACTCGTTTTCCATACGGAGTCACATTATTCAGATTCGATCAAACGCGACGCATCACGATTCACAAGAGTTGAGGTACAAACGAGGCGTTCTGAGCAACAAAAAACATTAGCTGTCATTGTGGTATGCTAGATTGTTTTTGTAAAGTTATCTTGCATTTGTCTGTTGATATATTGAGTGTTGTGTCAGAAGGGATCCATTTATAAAATCATTTATTTATTATCATTTGCGCATATGTCCTCCAATTCCTGTAACTTATTTGTGCGAGGTGCTTTATTTATGATATATTTTCTCTTGTACAAGTATTTAAAGTTCAAAAATTTCAAACTTGTCCTGTGTGCTAAACAAGACTACTGTGATGGGGCATATGCAAGTGTTCAGCTAATCAGCCTCTGAGCACATGGTTAGCATTAATGTACAGGGATAACTGCTAACTACAAAAAGCAAAATATGTAATGTTTATGTTCCTTATATGATCTTTAAAAACAGTTTTATGTTTTGTGACACTTCGTTTTATTTAAACTAAGTGTTTCAGTTAACTTGGATGTGTAGATACAGTTGGTGAAATCATTTTGCAAAATGTTTTTGTCAGGAGCTAGTCGGCACCTTAGTGGTGCAGACAGTAGGGGGCGCTGTGTTTTGTTTGTTTTGCGTTTGTTTTATTCTGTCTCGTCTTGGCCCTTACGTCCTGTTAGTTGTAATTAGTGTCACCTGTGTTTAGTTTAGTCCGTGGTTCCTGTCTGTGTATTTAAGTCTGGTTTTGTTAGTTTGTTGTTGCCAGTTCTCCCTCACACTTGACCCTCACACTCGTCCCTCCTTTTGTGTGAGCCCTGTGTATCTGTGGTGATTTATGTTCTGTTTTTAAATAAACTCATGTCGATGTCAACTCCTGCATTTGCGTCCGCACTGTCTGGTGAGAGGGAATCGTGACAGTTTTAAACCTTTAGTAAGTTCTAATCGTATAAGATGTAAAAAGCAACATAAATGCCTATTAATATATATATTAATATATATTGTATACAATTCATTTTACATGATTGTGAACAAAATAATTTTAAAAATCTGTTTCTGACTTTTTTTCCCCCCACAGATTTATATGAAGAGAAAACCAAGAAGTATTCATACCAGGTATGAAGTTAACTTCAGGTACCCAAACTAAACACTGAGTCAATAGGCATTGTACCTTATTGCAAATGAATTGGCTGTGCAAAATATGTCCCTTTACATCATCAAAGCGATTTGATCTATTGAAACACTACAGATTACAACATGGGAATTTTAGTCTAAACCAATCCATACCCTGTCTCCAGTCTGATTGCCCTTGTACCTTTAGGACATGGGGTGCGTTACATACACATTTGTCCAGGTTTCATCCACCAACAACCAAAGCCAGCACAGCTCTTTTCCTTCACATGCATAGTGTGTAAATTATGTTGTTTCCATACAGAGAGACAATATTTTGAGCACCTGGGTGGTCATCTTAAAAAGCATGAAACTGTGCCTTGCGTTTTCCAAGATTGTGATTACAAAACAAATGTATATACAACATTTCACAGTCATAAAAGCAGGAAACATAGCCCCCATTCAGTGGAAGATTTTAAAACCATTGTTTTTCAAGAATACCAAAGCCAGATTCATGAAGAAACTAATTCTGCTGAAAATGAAAACTACAGTGATTTTGTCCCTATGGAGGATGAAGACTTGAGTGAAACAATTGTCAAGAGACTGGGTTTGCTCCTCCTCAAACTGGAGTGCATTTATAATGTGTCTAATACATGCATAGATGAAGTAGTAGAGGAACTGAATTTCCTTACATCATCAGCATCTGGCCCAGTTATTAAAAACATTATACTGAGCACTCTGAAAAAGCATGGCTGCATTTTTGAAGATTCTGTGATCTCAGAACTAGTGAAAGATCTTTGCCAGCTTTACCCTTTCTGTGCTGCTTTAGGATTGGATGGGCCTTTAAGCACACACTATGGGAGAGATCAATATATAAAGGAGCATCTTTCACTTACTGAGCCAGTTGAGTACATACTTGATAGCAGCAAAAATGCAACCTTCCAGTATGTTCCAATTCTACCATTATTGTCTCAACTTTTGAGCCTATGGACACATACAGGATGCAATATTGCAGAACAGAAGGCCATGTTATGTCTCTTCTGAATACAAATCATGGCATGATGGATCTCTATACAGAGACAACAGCTTTTTATCTGGAGATGAACTTAAACTCCCATTGATTCTTTACATAGATGACTTCGAAATATGCAACCCACTGGGGACATCACGCAAGAAGCATAAAGTCACTGGTGTGTATTGGGTGCTTGCAGACATCCCTGCTACTCTGCGATCTACTCTATGTTCCATTTATCTAGCCATTCTTTGTAAGGCAAATAATGTCAACCAATATGGATACCCAAAAGTGTTGGAGCCGTTGCTTAAAGATTTGAAACGCTTGGAGGATGATGGTATATTTGTACCAAGTCTGGGCAAAGTGGTGAAGGGCACTGTATTTGCTGTTGCAGCTGATAATCTTGGTGCTCACTCCATTGGTGGCTTTGTTGAAAGCTTTTCTTCCTCACATTTTTGTCACTTTTGCACTGCAGAGCGTTCACAGATCCAGAAGCATGAAGTAAGAGCAGGAATGTTTCCTTTACGAACTAAGTCCAGCCATACCCTCCACGTCGAAGCAGCATTGTCTGACCCTGCTGGATCTCATCATTGTGGAGTTAAAAGATTGTGTCCCATCTCTGACAAACTTAGTTACTTTCATGTCACATCAGGTTATCCCCCTGATGCTTTGCATGATTTGCTTGAAGGGATTGTACCTTTTGAACTGGCACTGTCTTGATGTGCTTATGAAGAAGAAATATTTCTCTCTTCTTGAACTTAACTCCTCAATACATCGATTTCCCTACAAATGGAATGACAAAGTCAACTGTCCACAGGCCATCCCCCTGACATTTGCATCACGTAAAACTATAGGAGGAAATGCACATGAAAACTGGTGCTTGTTACGGATGCTACCTTTTATGATTGGGGAGAAAGTGCCAGAAGAGGACACAGCATGGCAGGTTTTGATGACCTTGAAAGATGTTGTTGAGCTTGTCATGGCTCCTGTTCACACAGATGAGACGCTAGGATTCTTGGAAAGCAAGATTAGTGAACACCGTTATAGGTATTTGGATGTGTTCCCAGAGGAGAATTTGAGACCGAAACATCACTTCCTGGAGCATTATCCTTGGCTTACAACTGCTTTTGGACCACTTGTGTTTCTTTGGACCATGCGATTTGAAGCCAAACACCAATTTTTTAAAAGGATTGTGAGGCAGGCCGGGTCATTTAGAAACATCCTCAAGACAATGGCAAGAAAACACCAATCAATGATTGCATACCATATCCATGATGCTAACATTCTAAGATCAAAACTCTGTGTGTCAAGAACGACTCAAGTGTCAGTGGAGGTTCTTAAGGACAGCATTAAGGAGTCATTTGTAAAGAAGTTTCCCAGGACTGTGGTTGTGAGTATGACAAACAAAGTCACCATTTTAGGTACTGACTACTGTGTTGGAATGTTGTTGCCTTTTAAATCAATGGGAGGATTGCCTGACTTTGGAGAAATACTCCAAATAATGATTGTGCATGAAAGTCCAGTCTTTGTTTTGAAGTTGCTAAGTGGGTGGTACCATGAGCATTTGCGGAGCTTTAAAGTAGAACCCACCGGTGAGATTGAAGTCCTGCAGCATTCGGAATTGAAAGATGCATACCCCTTGGCTGCAAATAATACACTACATGGTCGAATGGTGTCCCTGAAACACTCCATTTGCATATCAGAGTAGGTTCTACAATTCTGTTTAATTATTCATGCCTTATTAATCGTATATTATTCTTGCCTTACCAATCAGCTTAAACAGGTCTGTGTCCCTGCCCGCATCTGAACTATGACTTGAAAATTGGCATAAAACATTTATTAGAAATAAAAGATAAATATTTTAAAAATGTATAAAAGATAAATATGAAATGAAAATATGAAAAAAAAAATGTATATACAACACATACAAAGGTGTTAGTTATGGGTTGTGTATGGCATTACAAATTTTAAAAATTACATTAAAAAGGGCATTAAAAAGCATTAAATAAGATTTGACAATACCTGCAGAAACCCTGTGTCTTACATATTTTCTTATGCGCGCTTACATATTTTCTAATGCGTTACATATTTTACATATTTAAAAGTTACATATTTTCTTATGCGCGCATTATTTTTATGCAAAGTTTTGCTCTTAATTAAGCAACAGCATGAATTACTGTAGGTATGCTACTGCTGGAAGGTATGAGGATGTGATCACTTTGTGATGAACAGATTTAATGTAGACTTTCAATGCCATATACACGTTGATCAGCAAACCCAAGCCAAAGCTCAAACTTACTTTCTTGACACAAGCATGCTGTGAGACAACAGAATGAACCTCATTTGTTCTATTGTGTTAAGCAAGCATGCTTCAGCTTCCATTTGCCAAAACTGGATGCTGCAAAAAGTTGTTTTCATTTGAACAAAATTAAATCTGTCCATCAAAAAAAGTTATAGTTTTCCTTCATAAGATTAGGATTAAACCATTTGATTCATCTGGATTTATTTTACAGATGGGGGACATTTAATTATGACTGTTTTAAAGGTTTCTTAGTGCTGATTAATACAAAAACCTTGCTTGTGATCAAATAAATGGCATGAACAAAGAAAACAACTGTAATTGAACAACATTATAATTTGACTTAACTAACATTAATCTATTTGCTTTTTTCCCCCCAACAGGAGGATGAACTTGATGGCTACACCAATGAAGTTATGAAGTTGGTGGTAATTCACAATTCTACAGCTGAGGAGGACCCAACAGATGTGTGCATTGTTTTGGAGGGCACCAAAGTGTTGATAGGTTGTGGAAACAGAACCACAGCTTGCATGCTGTTAATGGGACTGATTTATGCCCTCAACCTTGAGTACCCCAAAACGCTAAAGTACACCTTTGAAGTGTTCCAGAAACTGTTTTTGAAACTTGATGGAACAAAAATGCTGAAGAAGGTCCAGAGTCTAAAATGTAAACTAATGGAATAAGCTGCCTGTACTGTAAGTACAGACTCTCTGCTTCATGCAAATAAGATGTTCTTTTATTTTCAAATACATTTAATGCAAGAATGTTCTTTTGCACGTAATTATTTTTCTATGTTTTCAAAATGGAAAATGTTTCAAGTTACATGTACTGTGAGTTATATGGAATGTAAGTTGTTTTTCACCTACAATTGAATGTAAAAGAGTTTTCACACATTTTAAAAGAAGTTGAGAGTAAAATGTTTGTATAGCAAGTGGTAATGTGAAGATTTTGATTTATTTAATGTTTCATGTAATATTTACTTAAAACATCAATATTACATAAAGTTTTTTTTTATTGAAAATGCATTATAAGGTGTTACTTTGTGTTTAGTTTTAATTAGTTTTAAATGTTTTAAAAATAAATTGTTGGACAATAAAAAAAGCAATTAATGCAGTCTCCTGTGTCTGACCAGTAAATTCAACTTTCCCTGAATAGGTAATGTGTAATTACTCTTTTTGGCTTATCTTTATTAATAATAATTAAGTAGATTAACTTTTACTTATTAACAATAAAAGTATGTTACTCAATTTTAACAAGTAATTTGTAATGAGAAATATTAGGTATACCTTACCTATTTTTTTTAAGTGTGTCATAGCTATTAATATTAGGTACTCTTTATGGAAATATATAGGATAGAATCTACCCAAACAAAGTGAGTGCAAATTCTTACCTCACTTTTATTGAGTAGATTCTATAGGTTGTTTTTTACAGTGATACATCAGGGACATCAAGGCATCACGAAATGCTTGGCAAGAGCACAAATGTCAGTATGGTGGCCAGGTATAACTAAGCAAATCAAAGACAAAGTGAGTCAATGCGAAACTTGTGTCAAAAACAGCTACAGTCACCCAGAACCCCTTCTGACTACTCCTTTACCTTCACGACCATGGCAGAGAGTGGCAGCAGATCTTTTCCACTGGAACAAGGGTAATTATGTGCTGCTAATTGACTACTACTCACGCTACATAGAAGTTGCTTCTCTTACTTCAACAGCAACAAAACCTGTGATAGAGAAACTTAAAAGCGATGTTCGCTCGCCACGGGGTGCCAGAGGTTCTAGTTACGGACAACGGACCACAGTTTGCAGCATCCGACTTCGCTGACTTTGCAAAGGATTACGATTTCCATCGTGTGACCAGCAGTCCACACTATCCTCAAAGTAACGGAGAAGCTGAAAGAGCTGTCAGAACGCTTAAAACTCTGTTAAGGAAAGGTGAGGATCCTCACAAAGCACTCATGGCTTACAGAGCTACACCATTAGCTTCAGGAGCTTCACATGCTCAACTCCTGATGGGGCGGAACATCAGAACTACTCTCCCAGTGAATCCATCCACGCTGAAACCAGCTTGGCCCAACCTCAGGACCTTCAAGAAAAAGGACAAAGCCCTGAAGGAAAAGCAAGCTAAATGGTACAATAAACGCCACAGAGTACAAGCAAAACCCATTCTACAGACAGGACAATCAGTCTGGATTAAAAATGTACCAAATCCAGGGAGAGTAACAAATCCTGCTGATACCCCCCGTTCCTACATCGTAGAAGGGCAGAACGGTGGTCTGAGAAGACATCGTTCCCACTTGAGAGCGGTTCCTTCACAGTCAAGAGAGGCTCGGGACTGTGTTAGAAGCAGAGTGGGACGGGTTATTAGGCCACCGTTAAGGCTGAACCTGTAGAGCTGCGATAGGATTAGGTGTTGTCCATTCAGATGTTATTTCCCTTTCTTCGGTTGAAAGATAGTATTAATGGGATTATGTCTGTGATTTTTTTTTCTCTTCTTTTCCCAAGATGAGAGACTGATTCTTTTTGCATTTGGGGAAAGCTGCACAGAAGGGGGTGGGGATGGACTGTATGAGAGATTTATAGAGCATTGCTATGTTCATGCTAAAGTTCATGATATCTGTTATGGGGAGTTGTTTAGGTAAAAGGGGGAGGTGTAGTAGTAGCATCTTTGGATGTGTAATGTGCGCATGCGCAGAGGTGCGGAGGCGGAGAGTTACGAGTTCAGTAAAGCTGCATGAACGAGCACGTTGTGTCCTGTCCATTCTTTTCTAATACCACAACAGTTTTTAGTATTCCTGTAGATTTATGTACATTTTGGTTCTCTGGCTAGGAAAGTGCTATGCGAAGGACAGAATAGTCACTGTAGACACTAGAGCAAGGGTCTAGTGGTAAAATATTCCTCAAAATTTTTCCGCTTCAAATTCTGAGACTTTAGGGAAGAAGGAATTTTAAGTAGCTACAACATCCATGATTTGTTATAATTAGTTTAGCTATTTAACTATGTAACTATGTAACTTGCTATTCTTATCTCAGAGACATATAAAAAGATAGACAAGAGGAATCAACGTGTAATAAATATTGAGGCACTAACAATGATTAAAATGATTTGTTCTACAATTTGCCATGTTGCTCGCTCCTTTCTCCTCAACATGCTGTATTTCAGCTCACAACTGTAGATCTCAGATTCTGTAAAATAAGGATAATAGACACATTAATTATTTAGGACAAAAAAGCAACATTGATATAAAAAATGAAAGAAAATATTGATAACATACTCTAGTATCTCTAGGGTATTTTTTGTACTCTCCTTCAAAGCACAAAGTCTCATTTCTACAGTTTCTCCTGCTTTATTTGAACTCAGATCCAGCTCTCTCAGGTGTGAGAAGTTTGTTTCCAGAGCTGAAGCCAGAGGATCACAGCCTTCCTCTGTGATGCTGCACTCATGTAGCCTGCAGAGAAGAGAGAGATCTAAAAATGGACATCTCAGTGCAGTGTTATCAATTAAGAACATATATCAGCAACCGAGAGAGTCATCCACAGATTATCTGAAACACACTTGAGTATCTCCAGTTCACATTGTGGATTCTTCAGCAGAAGTGAGATCTGCTCTGCTCCTGAGTTTCTTAACATATTCCAGCCCAGGTCCAGCTCTCTCAAATGTGAAGGGTTTGACCTCAGAGCTAGAATTATAGACTCACAGCCTTCCATTGTAATGCTGCAGTCAAATAGTCTGTAGGCAGAACGACAAAACTCATTTTACACATCTGCAATGCCGCCATCTGCATTTTCCCCATTTTGCAATAAAAAAATAACAAATTATGGTGAAAGAGAAAAAATAATGAACATACTAGAAAATAATGTAATATCAGCATGCATTTTAAATTACATTGTACACTATTTTGACACTACAGAGGTAGTACGCAGGACAAGTTGTAATTACTTTAGTCTCTCCAGTCTACACTGTGGGTTCACCAGTATATCACTGAGGAATTGCACTGCTGATTCTCCAAGTGTATTCCTCCCAACATCCAGCCATCTCAAGTGGGAAACATCTGACTTCAGAGCCAAAAACAAAGCAGTACACCCTTCTTCTGTAATATTACACTTGTTTAGTCTGCAGAGAAATAATTATATATATTGTTCTATATATTGTTCTAAAATGGTGGACAGTCAATGTATTTGTGATACCAACAACCTGAAAATTTTAAACAAGTAATGATCTCACCTAAGTGTTTCAAGTTTACAGTATGGGTTCTTCAGAGCTTCAGAAAGCAACTTTGCCCCTGAATCTTTTAGTTTATTTTGACTGAGACGCAGCTCTTTAAGACATGAAGACTTCAGTGTGAGAACAGAGGCCAGTACCGCACAGCTTTTTTCAGTGAGATAACAATCACCCAACCTGGAGGAAAATAATGATATATCTGTATACAGGAAATCTGCACATTTAGTATAAACCTTTTCTCACTCTCCTTCCTGTTTCATTTAACTGGATACAGTTTCTTACTTAAACATCAAGTAGTTTGTATTACATATCTCTGTGTGTTTATTCATTCTGGGGACACAGTATGCGAAAATGATAACTGACCTCAATGTTTCCAGTTTACACTGAGGGTTTTCTAGGCCAGCACAGAGCCGTTTCACTCCTAAATCCTGCAGCTTATTGTTGCTCAGGTCCAGCTCTCTCACACATGACGAGGTTGAGCTGAGAACTGAGGCCAGTGCTTCTGAAATTTTCTCAGTGAGATTACTTTCACACAGTCTGTAAAAGTTGATCATTCAACACACAAAATTGTTCAAAAAGTTAAAACATGAAAAACATGAAAACATTTTGTGATAAATGGTTCTGAAACAGGCTGTTCTGGAGAGAAACTGCTATTTTGGCATTTAATTTTAGATAACAGGTAACAGTGTTGTTTTTTTCTTGTTTTAAAGAGATGATGTGTTGGCAGACAGTACTTTTGCATGATTATCTGCATCTCTTTTGATACTCTGTGGCCTCAACCAATCTATAGAACTCATTTCCAATTAAAAAGCCACATCAGTTTATATTTAAGACAAACATATGAATGATTAATTGACATAATTATCACATCATCTCATTGCACCTGTTCTGTCTTAGCACAAGTTTGCAATCTCAGGTTAAAAACTTGCACATGTAACTTTATATTGCACATGTAACTTTATGTTCCTTATTGTATAATATATAGTTTTATTTTTTCGTCCTGTTACCCCAACCTCCTTATTTAAGTCAGTCTTATGTTTGTAAGTTGTATTGTGTCTATTTTGTCTTTCCCTTGTCTATTGCACAGTTAAAAGAGCGGATCAGGATACATTTCACTGCATGTTGTACCTGTATAACTTGCACGTGACAAATAAAGAATCTTGAATCTTGAAAAGGTTACATCTCAGTGGCTTGTCCAAAAAAGTTGGACAAATGGCACTATCTACAAACTGCCACTATTTACCACTTCAGGTGGTCTTATGGAACATTAACTTAGCTAATGCTATGCTTAATACAGAAGGGTTTGTACTGAAAGATAATCAGTCCTTCCACCTGACAACATAGAGACCAATAAAAAGGAGTCTTTTTCGTTCCATAACATTCACAAAGTACCATGTGGAATCAACTAATCTACAGAACGTTTGTCCAATTAAAACCTCCATCTTTCACCCCATATTTCTGGCATGTTTATGTATGGCAAAAATGTAAGGTTACATATCATTACAATATCAGATGATCAACTAGATTTCATTACAGTTCATTCAATAACATAGTTAATAAATCATGTTTTAACAAATGGTTTGATCTTTACAACCTGTATGATTAATGAAAACATTCAACAACAAATCTTTTGAACACTTACATAGCTTTCCTGGATACTTTAACCACAGGCAGCAAGTGACGCAGACAATTGTCTGATGCTTCATATTTCCACAGGTTAAACTCGTCTATCTCCTCTTCTGAGTTCAGCATCACAAATACCAGGGCTGACCACTGAGCAGGAGAGAGTGTGATTCCATGGAGCAGATGATTTTCAGGTTTTTGGACATACTTCTGGACTTCAGTCGTGAGAGACTGATCATTTAATTCATTCAGACAGTGGAACAGATTAATGGATTTCTCAGGAGATGGGTTCTCTTGGATCTTCTCCTTGATGTAATTGATTATTTTCTTGCTACAGTGGGAGCTGCTTTCTGTCTCTATCAGTAGGTCTTGTATGAGACTCTGGTTGGACTCCACTGAGAGGCCTAGAATGAAACGAAGGAAAAGATCCAAGTGTCCATTTGGACTCTGTAACGCCTTGTCCACCAAGCTTTTTAGAAAGTCGAACAATGTCTTGTTGCTTGGACCAGATAGTTGTTTTGAGTTAAAGGAGTGCAGTGCATACACAGCTGCAAGATGCTCTTGAACACTCAGATGCACAAAGCTGTACACCTTCCCCAGGTGCAGCCCAAGCTCCTCTTTGAAGATTTCAGTACAAACTCCTGAATACACTGAGGCATCTTTGACATTAATACCACATTCTCTGAGATCTTCCTCATAGAAGATCATATTGCCCTTTTCCAGCTGTTGAAAAGCTAGCTTCCCCAGTGTTATCATAATCTTTCTGGTGTAATGAGGATTCATCTCATATTGTTTGTAGTACTTCTGACTCATTTGATTCATTTGAAACATCAAGAATGTAGTAAACATTTGAGTGAAAGTCTTGGGGATCTCTCCACTTTCTTTTTCACTTAATATTCTCTCGAGCACAATGGCTGATATGGAAGAGAAGACTGGTATGTGACACATGATGTAGAGACTTCTACATGATTTAATGTGTTTTATTATTCTGCTGGCCAGCTTCTGATCACTGATTCTCTTCCTGAAGAACTCCTCTTTCTGGAGATCGTTGAACCCTTGGACCTCTGTTACACGGTCAATACAACGGAATGGAATGTGACTGGCTGCTGCTGGTCGAGATGTAATCCAGTGTAGAGCAGATGGAAGCAGATTCCCCTTCATGAGGTTTGTCAACAGTATATCCACTGATGCTGACTCTTTTAGACTATATATGGGTTTGTTGTTCTGGAAATTTAAAGGAAGTCGACACTCATCCAGACCATCAAAGATGAATAAGACTGTGCAGCAACTGTAGTCTACTGATTCAAAATCTTTTGTTTCTGGTAAAAAACAATGAAGAAGTTCTATCAAACTAATATTTCTGTTCTTCATAAAATTAAGCTCCCTGAATGCTAGTGGAAATATAAAGTCAATGTCCTGATTTTCCTTTCCTTCAGCCCAGTCCAGAATAAACTTGTGTACAGACACAGTTTTGCCAATGCCAGCTATGCCTTTGGTCAGAACAGTTCTGATGCGCTTCTCTTGTTGAGGTAATGATTTAAAAATATCATTACATTTGATGAATGAGTTGTTTAATGGTGATCTCCTGCTTTGTTCTTCAATATGACTGACCTCATGCTTGTGATTCAACTCTCCAGTATCACAGTCTATGACACAGAGGTCTGTATATATCCCTGTCAGAAGAGCTGAACGGCCTTGTATTGGATTTTCTTGATAGAACAGTTGAAATCTCTGTTGCATTTTGGATTTGAAAATTTGACTGCAAGAAATGTCTGAAAATCATAAATAAACGCATTTCAGATTGACCTTTAGAAAATCTGACATACATAATATAATTACACAGACCTACCCATAATGCACCCCAATAATAAACAAACATTTATGTAGATGTTGTTTTATGTAATAATGATGCAATGATCCTTACTAGTTTCGTGTTTCATGAAATTGTCTGCAGGACTGATGACTGTCACTTCTGTTCTGGCATTTCTTTTGTATTCTCCACTGTCCACTACTCCAGCAGTGCATTCCACGTTATCTGTCTTGATGGCAAAGAATAAAAGTGAATAAAGTAATCTGGGGTTCTAAAGACGCAGTATAATCATTGGTCTATAAAGTATATGAAATGGGGAAGTTTATAGTCATTTCAAGAAATAATTTACTCTAAATGTTAAAATGAAGAGCTCCAGTTAGTCTGTTTAGCTAATCATATTCACTACCAAAAATGATGAGAACCAGAGTGCTACATACACACACAGGCACAGAGTGACCAGAACATGCCTGAACATTACGATCATATATGTATTCATATATATCTGAAAACATGTTCAGGCACGTTCTGGCATATATGCAGACATTCCAAGTCTCCCGGAAGTTCCGGGAGTCTCCCGCATATTGATAGCGGTTTCCTGATGCCCGCAAATTGAATAAAATATCCTGGAAACCAGAGCAAGCAAACAAGAGAATCCGTGTATCATTCGTTCATTCGTTTTTCCACTTGAAACCAAAACAAAAAACCACCCGTATTTTCAGTTTTAGTTTCCAAAACCAAAACGACAAAACGGATAATGGCTCGTTTTCCGATTTCCCATTTTGTGCTCAAACCAAAAATGGAACAAACGGATAACGAGCGCTCTAAAACTGAAAATACGAGTGGTGTTCCGTTTTTTTTTTGTTTTGGTTTCAAGTGGAAAAACGAATGAACGAATGATACACGGATTCAAGAGCCTGCACGCGAGACCGTAGCGTGTGCATCGCGTACTTGAGAGAAGCGCGCACATGACAGAATGAGAGAGAGAGTGAGTGAGAGAACGTGCGTATGTGTGGATGACCGCGTTCATGTAGCCCGCGCTAGACAAGGGGCATCCTGATTGGTTTACGTATCAAAATAAGCCAATCAGATTTCAGCGCGGGTGAGTTTGGTTGGCCGGGGGGTGACCGACCAGGTTGGGATGCCTGTATAGGAGCCATCCAGTACTAAACTTACAAAATGTTTCTTCTAGGACAAAATTATGTACAGAACGACTGAAGATAGTAATGAACTATGGTTACAATTCTAGTCTGCACGCACATTAAAAAATAATACTTGTGCATTTTTTTTTTTTACAAAGAACATTTACTCAGTTGCTACACACTGTCACATCCGCGCCTCCTCCCCTGCGCTCGGATGTGCCAGAGTTTTAATACTGGGGTGCGTTTCCCAAAAGCATAGTTACTAACTACGTTAGCAACCAACATAGTGTACATTAGCAAATAACATACGTTAGCAACACGTTAGCAACTATACTTTTGGGAAACGCACCCCTGGTCGATGAGGCAGGGTATGCTTTGGATATCTGTTCCCTTTGAATCCCCAGTCACTTCCTGGTTTGTCTTACGTGGTGTCGGGCTTCGCTGTTAATTAGTTTGTGTCTTTTTATTTAAAGCCAGTTTCGACCCCATGGACGTTCGCCGCCGTGTACCACTTTTGTTTGCCGTCATGTAACCATCTTTGTTCCGCCCCAGAGTGAGAATATTGACGCCACCTGCCGGTCTAGCCGCTAGTGATGGGCACATGAAGCTCCGAAGCGCGTATCAAGTATGAGGGGGCGTGGCAGACGAAGCCCCGCTTCGAGGCGTGTATCATTTAAGCAGAAAACCATGTGACCGATAACAAACGAAGCCTCGGTTCGTTACGTCAGTGTTTCATCCCAAGTGTCGCTTGCTGTATAAATGGGGGTGAATCCCGCCGGCGCTTCGTGGGATGTTTTGTTGGAGAGTGTATGAGCGAGTATCGGACAGAATTTCTTTTGTTTATTTTTTATGCAACTTATATTTTATTCCACATTTGCAGTTTGTATAATTAAGTAGTAGTATTGTATTAGTCTAATACAAAACTACTAAATTATGCAAATTGCAAGCGACACTTGGGATGAAACGCTGACGTAACGAACCGAGGCTTCGTTTGTCATTGGTCACGTGGTTTTCTGCCAAAAGATACACGCCTCGAAGCGGGGCTTCGTCTGCCACGCCCCCTTATACTCGATACACGCTTCGGAGCCTCGGCTTCAGATAGCCCATCACTACTAGCCGCTAACACGCTAACGTCAGAAACTGGGTTTGTTCGGATTTCGGCTCCACGGATCGGAGCCATGAAGTATCAGTGGATCTGTACTCCTCGTTTCACAAGGGCTGAGTTGGTCGGAGAAAGCGTGGGACTGTACGAGCGAGCCGCGATACTTCAGTTTTGGACTTTGCCTTGTTTATTGCCTTTCACGTCACAGAGTGTAAGTATAGACTGCGTGTTTGCAACAGATTCCCGCACTTGTGTCCTGAATATACCAATAAATCATGACACGCACAATTTATACTGACACTGATATTTTACCAGACAAAAAATTTTACACCTGCTGGGATGTTTATGGTAATATAACGTTCTTGAAATAAAATATTGATTTATTTAACAATTGTATGGAAACAAAGGAAAAGCAAGAAGCCCTCAACAGATCAGCTTCATTTGAATTCTTCTCTTTCCTATCTGTTTTTTGATTTAAGATCTTTTAGAAATGGCTTACATTTTCAAACAAAAGCTGACTGGGCGATAGGTGTAGCCTAGGGGCCCATGTACATCTTAATCTCTCCCTGGATACACCTATGTTCCATAATTATAAATATCAATATTTATAATTCTTTATCTCTCAGCCTCTCTATCTCTATACAGATAAATGCATACATACATACCTTAAAAGTAGACTTTGAATTTGCTGTTGTTGGAAAAATTGGAATATCCTGTTTAACTCTATGAGCAAACATAACATTTGTTTATTTATGTACATATATATTGGCATAAATAAAATATTAGCAATGGTCATGAATGCCATGTTAGCAAATATCATATTTAAACCAGTGTCATTTAATAATAATAATAATA
>JAVGVS010001471.1:0-20309 GCA_032718565.1 Distichodus sexfasciatus
TATATATATATGTATACACACACACACATACTGACGTTTTATACTATTTTATATACTGACGTTACTGTATATAATAACATTTTGCTGACAGTATATTTTTAATCAAGGTTTAAAGCTCTTAACCACTTGTCGCAAGCATGCGATGGAACATGCGAGGAGGATCTAATGTCGAGTTCACACTTCCACAGCTGATAGTGATGCAGTAGGCTTCTCTCGCTTAAGAGCAGCCTGGTGTGAAATTCCAGCAGTTATCGGCACAACACTGGAACAACACAAATCACCGTCTCCGTTACTAAGGAACACACACACACACACACACCATTTTTAGATGAGGGAGTGGAGTGATCTTAATGAATGAAACTGGACAAGTTGCTTGTAAATGTTTATAAACAGGATAAAGATAAAGCTTGATAAATAGGATTGTTGTGTAATGACCGGCGGCACGGCTGTGCAGTGGTTAGCGCCGCCGTCTCATACCAAGAAGGTCCTGTGTTCGATCCTCTGCTTAGCTGCGGGGCCTTTCTGTGTGGAGTTTGCATTCTCTCCGCATATCGGCTTGGGGTTTTTTCCGGGTGCTTCGGTTTCCTCCCACGGTCCAAAAGCATGCACTTTAGGTCAATGGCGAAGCTAAAGAATCTGCGGCTGTGAAACAGCTCAGATGTAGTTAGCTACCTTTTCTCTGTAGCCTTTACTGTAGCTAACTACTATATTAACATAGGAGCTTGGCTGTAATTTTACTACTTTTAATCGTAAGTAGCTTGTAGCTTGAAAAGCTATCGTTTAAAAGTAGCTTCTCCAGCACTGCAGTCCGATGTCTGCCAAAGTCTGCTAGTATGCGATTCCGGTTCGATTCAAATCATGAGTCTGTGTTCAATGTAAGACAATATATGCTGATTTAACACTTCCATTCATATCAAATCCCAAAAATCAACTAAAATATCATTTGACATGTTCATTTCTGAGGTACAACCCAATTAGCCTGTGCTAATGCGCTTAATAAAGGGCGTGACTAACCTAGCTGACGTCTTTGTGCTTGCTTGGAGAGGGATGTTGCAATATGGATGATTTATAAGCGATGTTTTCATTTTGGATCAAAGATATGGGTTAGCTGACCACTGAACTGAACTGCAGACACTATACAACTGTACTTTATAATATACAAAATACATTCATTCATTCATTTTCCGAACCGCTTAATCCCAACTGGGGTCACGGGGAGACCGGAGCCTATCCCGGGAACTTACTTATATGCAAGGCATATAGTATGGTATAGTATAGCGGATATGTTCAATATACTATCATATAGTATACAAAATATGGTACAGTATAGCGGTTATGTTCAATATGCTATCGTATAGTATACAAAATATGGTATAGTATAGCGGATATGTTCAATATGCTATCGTATAGTAAATAAAATATGGTATAGTATAGCAGATGTGTTCAATATACTATCGTATAGTATACAAAATATGGTATAGTATAGCGGATGTGTTCAATATGCTATCGTATAGTATACAAAATATGGTATAGTATAGCGGTTATGTTTAATATACTATCGTATAGTATACAAAATATGGTATAGTATAGCGGATGTGTTCAATATACTATCGTATAGTATACAAAATATGGTATAGTATAGCGGATATGTTCAATATGCTATCGTATAGTATACAAAATATGGTATAGTATAGTGGTTATGTTTACTATATTGTATAGTATACAAAACATGGTATAGTATAGCGGTTAGAGAAAATATACTAGCATATAGGTTAGTTACAATATACTGCCGTAAAGTATAAAAAATATAATATAGTACAGTGCTGAGGTATTATATACTATCATATAGCATATAAAAACATAGTATAGTAATTCCATGAGTTATTCGTACAGTAATGATCCAGATTGACTGATATATGAAATGCCTTCAATACTCGCCAGCATTAAAACCAGCATTAACCAATAACTGACCATTTTCAGTGTGAAATGACGGATCAGTATTTTAACGTGAATCTTGTTGCATCTCTTGGCATGCATGAAGCATATGTAAGTCGGGTTGAATACTGTATCTGTAATATTTCATCCTTATTGTTAGAATATTTGTGTGTGTACAGCACTTTGGTATGCACGTCGATACTTTAAAATGTGCTTTATAAATAAAAATGGACTTGAATTGAATTTTGAACAGACTTCAGACCTCTGCCGGTCTTTTTTACATTAGGATGCATCCTAAGAATTTAGTTCCTCCTCTTACAGTAAACTCCCTTTTCAAATCAACACTAAGAGAGTTCACATGCTCTCAGGACAAGTCGAGTCTCGCTTTAGTATCTAATGACAGTTCTTAAAACCCAGTTGAGGACAAAATAAAAAAAAAAATGGGAATCAGGATTCTCCCCAAGGCCAAGATTGGGATAATTAGCTTCTCAAAACCAAGCAGGAAGGCAATCTGCTGTGTCATAACCTGCATAAAGGAACTTGGGGTTTTTCTGAGTCGTTCTATTTGAACGAACTGACACTAGCCATCATTCACAAATGAGAATTCTTCTTACTAATGCAGTTTTCACAAGCATTCTGACATTCACCAATGTTTCCTTATTTCACATTTGCTGATTTGATCTGTCCTGAGATCAGTAAAGGTACCACTGAGGTACCACTGAGCAAGGTACCGTCCCCGAGCTACGGCTCCTCGGGCGCTGCCAAAAAGCTGCCCACTGCTCCTTCACGGATAGGTCAAATGCAGAGGTGACATTTTGTTGTCTTGCACTGTGTGCTGTGTTCAAAAGGACGAATGATGACTCACTGAGCAAAACTTTAGCTTACTGGGTTTGCTTCTGTTCTACCGCTGTATAATATTATACAATTTAAATGCTTGAACTTTCTTAAGAACAAATTTAGGAAAAATCTTGAGAAAATCTCCAGACTAATCCCATAATGAGTGCGGCTCCCATTTTAATTTCTTAAATTCCATTCTGATTGCTGCTAGCACACCAATAAACTGTGTTATGCACAGTATGCAGCGCTCTCTCATCTTTTAAAGGAGATGTCACAGAGAGGTCAAAACGACATAAATATTGTCTCAAAAAATGAAAAGAATTAACCCAGACTTAAGTTAGAAATGAGATTAGAATCAGTGTTTCGTCTAAAGTTACTAACATCTGGAATTATTCGGGAGTGAAAACAACAGTGTATTTATAGTCTCTTATCATAATCTGATCATAGTTAAATGACTCAACATATTGGGTAACAGGATTGTACATGAGCAAATTCAAATGAAAACGTCAACAGCAGTGTCCCAGGGAGAGATTCCCCCGAAAGATAAGACGAGCCTACCTGGGACACGACCCACCAAATAACCATTTTAACCTTATTAGATATTACATTGCATAACTTTGCTTTCCCCTGCTCATAAGTACATCCTGTTCAACTTGAATATGAACTCGTGGAAGGACTAGACAGACAATTTCTGGAAATGTTGTGTGCTGAAAGCAAAAGAAGAAGAAGTAAAAAGGAAGAAATACACTAGCTGAAGAAGTGGTTGTAATATTTCCCCAAAAATGATGATGATGATGAAAGTGAGTGATTATTTGTCAACACACCACAGCAACAGTATACACCACCACAACTAAATGCGACCTCTGCATTTGAATCATCCGTGAAGGCGACTAACAAGGAAAGCTCTTGGGGAGCAGTGCTTGGGGACAGTACCTTTCCCATGAGTACCTCAGTGGTAACTTAATCGGCTCTTGGATTCAAATCGGTGACCTTCTGATCACAGGGCGAACACCCTACCGTTAGACCACCAACTGGCCCAATGTTGGAGCCGTTTACCATTTCCTCATTGAAGAAGAAGTTAAAAAAGGAGAACTAGGGTAAAAAATGTGGAATAAAATACAATAAAAGTAGTCACAAACTGACTTAATATTGGAAGGTGTAAGCAGAGGAAAAACGGATTGTTTGGGTTGCATTTTGCTGAACATTTTGTTAAGTACCACAGAAGAAGCTGAAGAAGAAGAATTCGACATGCAATTCCTAAAGAAATGGATTGATTGATGTGTCCTGAAAAATCAGAATGGGATTAAAGTTGTGATTATACCCGTAGTGAGTGATTATTTGTCATGGTGAACGCAGCTTTTTTGGCAGTGCCCAGAGAAGAGCGTTTGGGGACAGTACCTTGCTCACGAGTACGTCAGTGGTATCTTTACCAGTCCGGTACATGAGCAGGCAACTATCTGATCACGGTGCAAACTTTCTAACCATTACACTACCAACTGCCCCTGTGTGGTTAGTATTAAAAAATGTAAAAAAAGGAGAAATAAAATAGCCGAAAAACCATGGAAGCCAAAAACTGTAGCGGAGAAATAAAGCAGCGGTTTAAACGCCCCCAAAATGACAACGCGGCAGCAGTTGAAGAAATTAATGACAGACAAATAAGAGGAACACAGTTGGGTCATCAACAATAAAAGTAATAACCAACTTCTTGATGAGCTTTGAGATTTTAAGCCACGAATTGTAGTAGTTAAGTAGTTAAAAGAAAAAAAGTGGGAAAAAGAGAAAGAAGAAAGAAGACGGGCCATTCTGAAGAAACATGATTGCTACGTGCTAAAAAAAAAAACATAGAAAAGGATAAGAGCATGAAAAAGTAAAAAAATGTGACATTATAATGGGTATTTATAGATGTTTCTGCTACTTACAGTCGAGCTAGCTGTTAAACATCAGGATCGAGCTAACCACAACCACACCGCAAAGTAATAGCCCAGTTCTTCTTAACACAGATTCCTCCTTGTGGCCAAAAGAGGGAATTACAGCCTTAATGGTGGCACCCCCTTTCGCTCAAAATAGGGAACTACAATTTTTGCGACATGAAATAAAGCGGAAAAAGAGGGTTGCAGTTTGGCTAACGATGCGAAACACAGTAAGCAAAATCTCCCTTCAAAGAGCTGAAAATTCGAAGCAAGGAACAGTAGGGCTGTGCATTATGACGAAATATACTGGATGAAGAAATTAAATGTCTATCGTTTCACATTATACTCTATTGCTTATTTCGTAGTGTCGCAGAAAAGGTATAAAACGCAGCATTGGACCACTAGAGCACTGGAAACGTTTTCAACTGTGTAAAAAGCGCTGGTATATTAGAGTGCCACAAAAATATGTTTTTAACAAATTAAAAAATGGATGTTTTACTGTCAATTGCTTAAAAATACAGGCGAATTCTGGCACCTTTGGCATTCCATATGAGCGTCCGCGGAGTGTTAGAAGCATGTGTGTAGGCAGAGTTGATCTTGCACAGACACCAGATTTTGCTTGCGAAAGTCCCACTGAATGTACAGAAAATGTGCTCTATAGTGATATATATCGTTATCGGGATATGAGGATTTTGGTCGTATCGCTCAGCCCTAATCAACAGTGTCTCTACAACCAAAGCTGTGGAAAGAGTTAAAGAGATTTGAATAAGACGACAAAATTACGAACAGAAAAAAAAAGTGACTGCTGTTATACAGCAATCACACGTTTTAGAAAAGGGCCTTTTCTGTGAACGTTCAGTCTTTTCTGCAGCTGAGGAATTCACTTCTGCTCCCGGTTAAAGGAGCAGACAGCAAACGTGACTAATGTGGCTAACCGAAAAATAAAAGCTGATGAGGACTCTCAGATGCTCATGTGAACATTTTCGTTCTGAAACTGGAAATTCCTTTCCTGCAAAGTATTAGCGGAATATTTTTCAGAGAACCCCACTCCTATCCAGGCCTCCGATTTAACGAGAGGACCTCCGAGGAAAGCAACATGCAACACGAGAAGAAGAAACAGTCCGAGTTTTAGAAAGAGCGGGAGGGTCTGACATGAAAGAGAGGGAGAGGCTGAAGCCTACACAACCGATCTGTATTCTACTTCTCGTACTGTCTTCCCTCACTCTAATCTAACATGAACTGCTGATGGCTTCCAGACCTTCTCCAGAGTTGTTGGGAGTCTCGCTGTGTTATCGGGAAAAGGTCTGCTCGACTTCTACATAACGAAATGCTGCGCTTCGCATTCTGTATCTTTTAACATTAGGTCATGAATATTCTTAAAAGATTAATGAAATTAATAATGTGACCTCGGGCCTCAAGTCTAATCACTCAAATCTGACCTTCATATTACCTGTAGTAATGATAGAAATAAACATCAGCCATGAAAAACCTTTTACACACACGTCTGGTCACAGGTTAAGTGGATTTTTTTGGTGAAAGTGAGTGATTCTTTGTCATTGTGAACACACCACAGCACAGCACACAGTGCACCACAACCAAATGTGACCTCTGCATTTGACCCATCCGTGAAGGAGCAGTGGGCAGCTAACGAAGGGCAGTACCCGGGGAGCAGTGCTTGGGGACAGTACCTTGCTCATGAGTACCTCAGTGGTAACTTTACCGGCCCTGGATGCGAACCGCCGACCTTCTGATCACGGGGCGAACACCCTACCGTTACGCCACCATACGTTTCAGTGCAACAAAGCGTACAGACGATATAACTAGGGCTGAAACGATCATTTGAATAATTCGATTCCAAAAAAATAGTCAAGGCAATTTTAGAATCACTCCAGAATCTAAGCTTCGTTTAATTGATTTCACCTGCTACAGCATGCTCCACTGACGTTACACACAAACGCTTATTAGTGACGCACGATATCAGTAGTTTATCTGTTTTTTTTTACATTAAAACCAAACAAAGAATCCCAAAAAACATCTTTTTTCAACATTCATTCATTCATTCATTATCCAAACCCCTGAATCCCAACGGGGTCACTGTGGGCAAGGGGGGCGCGGACCAACCCTGGGCAGGCGCCAAAACACAGCAGAATAAAGAAATGCACCTTGTCCATTTTTTTTCCTTTTTCAATTTACGTTGACAAAACCAAAATACAAAAAATATCGTATTTGTTTTTCTTCAAATTGTTCTTTAAAAAAAATATGCCGGATTCATGACGTGTTCATAAGTTGTTCACAAATTTATTTGAGTAATGTTTACTTTTAAACAGTGTAAAATGGATTCCTCCTTTCCCCCACTGTCCCTTTACCTTGTTTTTCATGTTTCTTTCCTTTTCATTCTTTTTTGTAAAGCACATTGAACAACCTTTGTGTATGCTAATGTGCTTTATGAATAAATTTGTGTGCCCTTAATATAAAACCAAGTTAACAAATTCATCTCTCAACACCAATGAACACTTAGGGCTGGGCGATACAGTATGACCTCAACTCAATATCACTATCATTAATTGACCGTTTTACCTCCGTTATGATTAATGAATGAATATTTTTTGTTTTTCTGTCCTCATATGTCACTGACAAGGTTTGGGGCAGACGGTTGTAACGGTAGGGTGTTCGCCGCGTGATCAGAAGGCCGCTGGTTCGAATCCCAGACCGGTAAAGTTACCACTGCGGTACTCATGAGCAAGGTACCGTCCCCAAGGACTGCTCCCCATGTCAGCTGCCCACTGCTCCTTCACGGATGGGTCAAATGCCGAGGTCACGTTTCGTTGTGGTGCACTGTGTGCTGTTCTGTGGTGTGTTCACGATGACAAATAACCACTAACTTTCAAATATGCTCAAATGTTAAAGCTGTGAGATATTTCTTTAATGAAAGAGTGAATATATTTGTGATTTTAAAATGACTGAAGAAAGCATGTGGCAGAGTAGACGCGGCAAGGGGAAAGTTTTAAACAAAAGAAATACGAGAATTTGATAAATTATTGAAATAATCGTTATGGCAAGATGATTAGAGGACTAACTGCCCAGCTGCACCGTGCAAAATTGGCATCAAATTTTTCGTCTACTCATTCTCAACTTCTACTTATTATTTCATCTTTTATTTACCGTTAAAGACGGCCCAGGGGGCTCGGCTGTGCCAACGTGATCGGTACTGCTGCTTTTGGACCATCCTGTCCGCCTCCTTCTGTGTGATGGAGCGTGAATCTTCCCTTTCCTCCGTCAGCATCCGCCCTTCAGCAAGAACCAGCACGCACACGTACAGTAGGAGCACCACCTGCAACCACATCACATCAAACCACACCACACCACAACACACACACGCACATCAACCGCTGTGATTACAGGAAAAACAAAAAGCTGTTCATGTGGCCAAGCCCAACCTCATAAAACATGCTGCTCTTTAATATACAAGGAATACAGCACTCCAACACAGAACTGCAAAAACTGCTAAAGACAAAACCAAACTGGACCCAAGCCCACATACACAGCACATAAAACTGATTTAAAATCTGATATTATTATCCAGTCTGCAAAACAAACACATAACTTTATCCCTGCTGCACATAAGCGAGCGTCTATGGAGGACAAATACTCTACAAGCGCTTAGTAGATGAGGAACGCTGCACTTCAGCTCTCAGCTTTAACGCAGGTTATGAATATTCTCAAAAGATTAATGAAATTAATAATGTGACCTCGGGCCTCAAATCTAATCACTCAGATCTGACCTTCATATTACCTGTAGTAACAAAAGCCATGAAAAACCTTTTACACACACAAGTAACTCATCACATGCTGACTGGAGCGGGTTGTGCTCGTCACTAATTTACGCTTGAACTAAGTTTGGTCACGGGTTAAATGGATTTTTATAGTCATACAGCGGTATATTTACACAAAAAGTTTACGTTTACTTTTTTAAATTTAAGTTTCATTTGAATGTAATGTTTCTGTGTTACTATATGTGACTGTCCACGGCAAAACCAGTCGCTTGTCGCAAATTTTCAAAATTGAGTTATGTTTTCATGAAAGGGCATAAATCAAAGGAGTCGGGTTTCTCCTGTCACGCCATGTGCGAAACGGAGAAATCTGCCTTTGAAGTTGACTATCGCCGTAGCACTCACAGACGCTTGGTGCGGTCGCGGCTATGTTTGCATTTACGGTAGCCTACGCTGCATTCACAGCCACACGGATAGCCTACCTGCGTTAGGTTAACTGAACTCGGGAGACTCGCTAGTCAACTGTAAATGGATTTACCGTAAATATTGAAGTAGAGCGGTCAAATCAGAAATTTTTAACATTCTGCTGGAATTGAATTCCTCACCTCAACAAAGTCACGTTTTTAGGATGGAAAGGGGAAGTTTTTCAGCCAAATTTATTCACAACAGTACAGTATAGACCTTTTACTGTTTCAAAACACTAAAAACCAAAAATCCTAAATTTTACCCCACACAACATAAACGCTCGTTTTTCTCGGAAACCTCCGTTGCGACAAGCGATTGGTTTTGCCGTGGAGGGTCACATATGTTGCACCGGGGCCATGGGGAAACGCTGTCTCATCACGCTTTGTACTTGTATGAAGCGACTGACGACAAAGTATCTTGAACTTTTCGTTTCAGTGCAACAACGTGTACAGATGATATAACTAGGGCCGAAATGATTATTTGAATAAGTCGATTACAAAAAATGGTTGAGGCAATTTTTCTAGAATCTAAGCTTCGTTTAATTCATTTCACTCGCTAGAGCATGCGCCGCTGATGTTACACACGGACGCTTATCAGTGACGCACAATGTTTTCAGCGGCGCGATCAAGGCAAGATCTGATCCTTCCGTATGGGAAAGTATTCCCTGCACAAAAACAGAAGTGAAGAGTAATAGTATGACGTGTGTGTAGTATACGATATGACATATAGTATAATAATAATACAGCATCTGCAGCAGATCTACATTTGGATGTTGTACTAAACTGCAGTTAAGTGGAACAACATTTGTTCTTTGATTTTGTTTTCGATGTGAGTGGCAGCACGCTGGCGCAGTGGTTAGTGCTGCCGCCTCACAGCCAGAAGGTTCCTGGGTTTGCATGCTCTCCCCGTGGTCGCATGAGCTTCCTCCGGGGATTCCGGTTTCCTTCCATAATCCAAAAGCATGCAATATAGGTTCATTGGCGACTCTAAATTGGCCTTGTAAGGTGTGAATGTGAGTGTGATTATGTGAGTGTGTGTGCCCTGCAGTGTGTTGGCGTCTGCCCAGGGTTGTTCCCCGCCTTGTGCACGTAAGCTACCGGGATAGGCTCCGGTCCCCCCGCGAGCCCAGTTGGGATTGAGCAGTTCAGATAAGGGATGGACGGACGGATATTTGGACTTGCGCCATTTATAAACATGTGCGTAAAAGTGTGAATAACCAATAACAAGCCTCCGGGGGAGACGGGAGCCCTTCGAAGACAGGACCTTCTCGCTGTGAGGCGACAGCGCTAACCACTGCGCCAGCGTGCCGCCCTAAGAATATAACGACTCAAACTGATTTTTACGGGATTTTATTTTTTTTTGAATTAGCGGTGTAACTTTGAAAAAGACGTGTCTCGAGAAGACATAATCCGGAGAATTACTGTATAATTTTTATCTGGAATGTATATAGTTGTGTACATTTTATGAACATGTTTTTAACTTTTTCACCATCAATTATTTGGGATCTTTATTGAACAGACTCGTTGCCGCTTCAGAGCACATTTCCCCATGTGTTGTACGTGTACAACCCTGTTTGTGACAAAGTGTCTTGACTGTACAAGTTAGACTATACTTAAGGGAGACGGTCCGGTAAATCAGAGCAATAGAAAGACCACCTGCACTTCAAAATGATGAAGTTTAGCAGGTTCGGGGCTGTCAGTGCTTGGATGAGATGCATGCACACTCCAGGAAGGGACTTTTGGGGTTTAAGTGTGCTGTGTGTGAGTGGATTCCGATGCTCCTGTCTAGTGCAGGGAATGCTAAGATATAACCTGAGGTCCCAACTCTCTGAGGTCATGGACAGTTCTGAGAAACAAGGACGCTACTCTGAAGTCCTGACTCTTCTTTTAATTTCTGCCTCTTAAAAAACCTGTTTGTTATCTGACTACAGGTGATTTCTGTGATAGTCTCACATCCCACAGCTACATTTACAGAGATACAGCAACCTTGAGGGCACATGTCCAAACGTGAAGAAAGACTCAAGCCTTTTTAGTAGTCCAGTAGTGCCTCAGTTTGAGTATCGAGCACGTTGTTCCCCATAACAAATAACGTAACTGTATTTAATTGGTTCCGGCACACTCACATGTCAAAACTGTAATGCCAGCAAAATGTGTGTGAGTGCAGCTCACGCTGTCTCACCAGCCTCGAATTCTAAAGATTCAAAATAAGAGTCTTGAATCCAGTCTTTTCTTTGATGTCTTTATCTTTACTACAACTTAGACTTTTACAAGCAAAAGATGAATTCTTAGGACTACAATGAGACCATACATGACGGTCAAAAGACTAACGCTACTGAGTTCTTGGCTTCAACTCACTTCTGTGCACGTTCTTACTTCTTTACTTTTATTTCAGGAACCGACCAGATTACGACCCATAAGGCAACTACGTATTACTTCTGTTGTTACGTACTAGTACATTTAACATGTATATGTATTAATATAACTCTGTTACGTAACACTGTATAGAAAGTGCATATGGAAAGTTCCAGAAATATAGCATTACAGCTCTAATTTCCACTACAAATAGTTGTATGAATGAAAAATTTAATTCAAATATTCAAACATTCATGCAACACAAAATGGCTCTAACCATGTGTAATATGTGTCAAATTTTACATACACTTTCAAACGCAATGAAATCTGTTATTAACTCCTCAGAGTAGTGCTGGCCGAATACGACCTCAAGTCAATATCACGATTAACTGAAACTTTTACCTCGATTATGATTAAGAAGCAACTTTACATTTATGTTTATGGCATTTAATAGACGCTCATATCTAGAACGACTTCCGTTTTCCTCATTTCAGGGACAGTCTCCCTAAAGCAACTTGGGGTTAAGGGTCTAGCTCAGGGACCCAATGATGGTAGTGCTGGATGTAGGTCTTGAACTCGTGACCTGTTGGTCCAGAGGCGAGTGTCCTAACCACTGGACCACCACACCAAAAAATAATGACCATATATTGTCCGCAGTATTTTATAGCATGGCATATATAGAAGATGAATTTGTTCCAAAAATGATGCGAAGATGCTAATGAATGAAAATGAATGAATCCGTGATAACTAGTCACTTTAATCTTGCGGCTCGTGGGTTTTAGGAATGATAAACCCAGAGATCTGAACCGAACCATTCCCCAAAACCCAAAGTATGAATCAGACTTGGAAAACCAATCCATTCCATATAAGGCAGTGTAAAGGTTAGGGATTTGGCCCCGTGATCAGAAGGTCGTCGGTTCAAGTCTCGAACCGGTAAAGGTAACGCTAATCATGAGGAATGTACTGTCCCCAAAATCTGCTCCCCGCGCGTTGCCCAAAGAAAGCTACCCACTGCTCCTTCACGGATGGGTCAAATGCAGAGGTGACATTTGGTTGTGGTGCACCGTGTGTTGTGTTGTGTTCACAGTGATAAACATCCACACACTTACAGAATAACATTTAAAAAACCTTAAAGAACAATGAAACTGAGAAAAAAAACCTTTTCATAAAGGGCCGTCTCCAACATAGACTGTAAATCTCCAATTTTCGTCTGTGAATCGCTCTGAAGTTCCCCAGCATGCACCTTCTCTCTCACACACACACACCTCCACCTGCTTAATTACTTAACGAACACCCAACACCTGTGTCGAGTCCCTGCTGAGTAAATATTTCAGAGAGTGTTTATTAAATGAGCGTCTGAGGCACGTCTGGTCAGGAGGATCCGATGCGCCGGGGAGAGGAAACGCATCGCGCCGAGACACGAGTGTAAAACAGCCTGCAGGTCTAAACACACACACACACACACCGCCTTTCATACGAAAGAGGAAAGACAGGCTCACACACTCACCGCTTTACAGATGGTGGAGAGTGGTGCAATTATAGCAGCTCGATCCCTTGTGAGTGTGTGTGTGTGTAATGCTCACCTTCCAGTTGCTCAGGTGACACTGGGCAGATGCTGCCATGGGATCCTCCTGATTCCACCTCCACTTACCATCTAAAACAGAACCAGAAGAATGTTTTCAATAAAATATGAATGTACGGCATCTTTGTTGATTACAAATATCATAAATAACTTCACAATGACTGCATGAAATAGAAGAATTGTGGCCCGAATTGCTACTGTTTACGTTTTTAGGGATGCACGATGATATCGGAATTGTACTGGAATCAACTGATAATTGCTTTTTTGTTTTTGCCATTAGCATTAAGCCAATACTTCGATTTGCCTGATATTTCCAGCTGGTATTTGAGGACGCATTTATTGTACGTCGGAAAGCTATCACTTGTGCCAGGCATGTCCCAAAGTCCGAGGCGGGATTTTAGACGGCCCGTATTGTCGTTTTTTTGTTCCAAAAGTTTGCGCGCGCAGTGGAACGTTCAGGAGCCAAATCTCGTCTTTACGCACTCAACTCTGCTTCCACGCGTGCTCGAAGTGCAGGTAGAGTTGAAGTGCTGGCAGCGTGTGAGAAATTTAAATGGCGTAAATTGTGTCTCGCTTAGCAAATGCCAGCTCACACACGGGCTGTGTCCCGAGCTGCGTGCTACTGCACTTAACAGCATGGTAGCCCTAGTTGTAGCTTAACGGCTTTATATGCACTAGGAAGTGTCACAAATCTAAGTTTATGCAGAAAAAGGGAAACAAGTTAAAGATGAATATTCACAACTGCTGTTATGTTTCTGCTTTTCCACCGTATATCTTATATGTACCGTGCTTGTGCTTTTGGTATCGTATATTCATCTTATTTATGAATCATATATAACTTATATAAACCGTTTTCACATGGACAAATTAAGGTCCTGTTTTCTTGGAGTGTGTGAGTAAGTGAAGGTGGTGAGGGAGTGAGTGTGTTTTTCGCTGAATGACTGCATGAGGGAGTTTGAAACAGCACACGGAGCTGGAGGACTGCAATTATAATCGTTGCAACTCTTTCCAAGTATGTGTTCGTCATGAATTACGGAGAATTCCGCTTGCAGGAATTTTCTACTATATAAGGGAATTGGAGGCTACTAACACTTTCCTTTTCATGTGTAATCACAATAAAGATGTTATTCCTCTCAAACTAAAGTACTTTAATCATACGCTCATGTACAAGTGGGTCTGACATCCTCATTCCCAATCTTTAAGTGATTTCAGATTGGTTATTTGTCGCTGTGAACACAGCACGGCACACAGTTCCACCACAACCATATGTGACCTTTGCATTTGACCCATCCGTTAAAAGAGCAGTGGGAAGCTAACATGGGTAGTGCCTTTGGGGACTTTACTTTGCTCATGAACACCTCGGTGGTACCTTTATCGGTCGGGAACTTAAACCGAGAACCCTCCAATCACAGGATCAGGCTAACCTTACGCCAACAACTGCCCCATTAAGCTGTGCTCTATACAGGCAAACTACACCTTCATTGTACTATACAGATAAACACTGTAACTTTTCCCCTACCATTATACGAAAAGTTTTTAATATTCATTTTTTCATACATTCACTTTTATTAAACAAATTAAACAGTCTTATGTTATTTATCTTATTTACACGACAGCGCGTCATTTCTGTCCCTTCATAGTCGCGCATTTACAATTCTCGTCTGCTCTCGGTATCACGCGCGCTTATGGCAAGCCGTTTTAACATTTAATAGCCCGACTGGATATGTACAAATAAACAGATATCCAAAACGACGTTCTTTCTATCTACAGTCAACGTTACAATTCTTCCTAGTACAAATGACGTCACTTTCCCCATTCATGTCTGTTGGGTTTTCACTTTGAGATAAAAAACGACATTCTTCCTATCTACAATCAACATTCCAGATATCCGAAATACAATTCTTACTAGGAGAAACTTTCATTTCAGATATCTTCAATAAAGTTGTTACTAGTCATAATTCTCATTTCGGATAACAAAAACTTAAGAAACTTCAGATATCTATAATGTAATTTTGAATAGCCAAAACTGCATTTTGACTAGTAAAAATTTCTGACATTATTACTAGTTAAAATAACATTTCAGACATCTTTAATTAGAATAATGCCTGGCAATAATGCAATTTTAGATATTCAAAATTACATTATAGATATCTGAAGAGTTTTTGATATCCGAAATGAGAATTATGACTAGTAACAACTGTATTGAAGATATCTGAAATGTAAGAATTACGATTTCAGATATCTGTAATGTTCATTGTAGACAGGAAGAAAGTCGTTTTGGATATCTGGAATGTTCATTTTGACTGGGAAGAACTGAATTATGGATATCAGACATACATATCCAGTCTAGCTATTATATGTTAAAACAGCCCCTTAAGCTTATTAAAGGTTTTTAGATATCTTAAAATTAGTTCTTCCTAGTACAAAGCTAATATTGTATATCTTAAAATTCAGTTTGTACAAGTAAGAATGTGATTGAGGATGTCTGAAAAAAACATTTTGACTAGGAAGAATGTTATTTTAACTAGGATGTATGCTACTTCGGATATCTGACATGCATATCCAGTCTAGCTATTAAATGCTAAAACGGCTTGCCATATGCGCTGGGGTTCCAACCCAATGTGTGCACCAGCGGACAGAGAACACAGGTTGAAAAATACAATAACCCTGAAATATCTGCGAGGCTCTGAAAAGATACACTGGAGTTAGTGGCGGGCGATAAAACGCTAATTATCGCGAAATCGCTTTTCCTGGATAGAAAAAATAGACACAGTTGATATAAAGTCGATAGCACTCATTCCGTCCACCTTTTGATTTCACGTGAAGCCAACTATAATAAAAACAGCGCCGTGCCGAACCGATCGTGTGGTTACCGCTCACGGCGGTCAGATTGATGGACAGAGCAGCTGAACCAATCACGTGGTTGCAAAAGAGTTACAGCTCACGTAAGCGTGGCTTCTCACGTGCCAAAGCTGTGGGCTACAGCAGCCGTGCACGACAGTACGTCAGGTAGAGGTGTGAATCGTCACTGGTCTCACGATTCGATTCGATTACAATTATCAGGTCAGCGATTCGATTCGATATCTCGATGCATCGCGATACAGCCCATCAATTTTTATGCATTACTTCATATTGTTTTCAAACACAAATACAAGCAGTGAGATGTAAGCTCCCTTGTCTGTCCCCAATTCAATATAAACACAGACGTTAGATTTGGAATAAAGGTAAAGTAACCAACGCCTTTGTCACTCTACCATAAATGTTACAGTGGTATGTTACCATTTTGGCAGTTTACCTGTGTAGTATTCTGACACTCGTCTGCAGGCTGTTTAAGGATTAAACCTTACATACCATCAGAGGATCAACAAAGCACGAGACGTACTGGATGATTAAGCAGATACTATTAAAGTTTAATTCTGGGCCATCAGGTGTGTGTGTGTGTGTGTGTGTGTGTGTAATGATGGAGCTATAACGCCTGCTTCAGCATCCCAATGATGTGCCTCGCTGCAGTCTGTAACTGCATCTGTGTTTATGTTGAATTGGGGACAGACAAGTGGGCAGGGGTAGCCATTGATTGCATACTTATTAAACGTGTAAGACCTAACTATTAAATTATGATTATAAGGTCGATAAACTATAACTTGCGTTTAACCTACCTGCCGCCGTTCCAGGAGCCATCAACCAATAGGAATCGCAGGCAGAAACAGCCAAAACCCCGCCCCCAAACTGCCAAAACCCACCCCTTTCAAACCCGCCACGTAGAAATCTCACTCGAGCAAAAAAGCCGCTCGTCGGTAATCTACTTTGCGCGCGAGGACATTTAACACTTCGAGAGGAAAAAAGACATTCGCGAGAGGAAAAATACAGTTTGCGCACAATATTATATTATTAGGCGAAATTTACTCCCTCCGCTATTCTTGGCTGCCGTGCATGCGGTGAGTGCCCTCAGTGAGATGAGAGTTACTTCTACCCGGAGCAGCGCTGTACTCACATCAGGCAGCCACAGTCACTACTGAAACTACTTTTTAACTAGAATTTTTATGCCACCGCCAGAAAATCACCAAACAATTTCATTATGATATAATCGATTATGTCCTGCCACTGCATCGATGCAGAATCGTCCGCGTCTGCATCGCGATGCATCGATTATAAGATTAATTTCAACACCCCTAATGTCAGGAGAGCGAGCGAGATAAAACAGAAGAAAATGACGATAAGCAATACCGTTATAGAAAGACGCCTCAATGGACGCTGTGCAAGACTCAAAGGACGAGGACATAGTTGGAAAAAAGGGGTCCGAAGAGTTCCGCAGTTTGGAAATCTTTTGGCTACTTAAAGTCCGATACGAAGCAGAGTAGCGCACACTGCAGACTGTGTCGAAAGCATGTTCATAAAAGACCGGTAATACTAGAGCTGAAACGATTATTCGAATATACAAAAATACTTTACGTTTAATTTATTTCACTCGCTAGAGCATGCCCCGCTTGTGTTTCACACGGACGCTTATTAATATTTTTAGTGGCGCGATCAAGACTAGACCCGATCCCTGCGTATGTGAAGGTATTGGTGAGGTGTTCCGTGCACAAAAACACAAGTAAATGCATAAAAGCGCATAAATGGCTATTTTCGCAAGGTAAACACACGCTATATTTATGAGCTCGCACGTGAGCACGCTCGCTCCATTACTTTCTAAAACGCTTTATAATGGATCTTTTTCACGAAAACCGGAAAGACGTAATCGTAGGGTAAACTTAGTTCCGATCAAGCGTCAATGCATTAGAAAACCCGGGATTAGAGAAAATGGCGAAGAGAATGTACACAACCTCTCTGACAAATTTGCCCAAATTTACATTTGCGGATGTTGCTAAACTCGTGGAGGAAAACTCCGTCATCATGCTAACTGTTACTGAACTGTTAGCTAGAATGACAAATCATTAGTGTGTCCACTTAGACCTAGGGTTAGGTTTATAGGGTTATGTATGTATAGTATAGAGGAAATAGACTACCTTACTAAAGCAATATAACTCTCGTGGTTGTAATCAGTTAACATTTCTCTCCGACAAAGTCTGTTTATTTGCGTGTTTGCATGTCACAGTATCAAATGTAGTAGATGGGCCGGTTTTTCTGAGGGCTACATGCTACGCATCACAGAGGAAAAATGAGGAGCCTCACAAGCTAGAGGTTTGACCACTGAGTGCACAAGTTCCCTGTGCTTCTTACTGCCGTTGCAGTACTGTTCACTCGCTGCCGAGTTTCTGCACAGCTACAGAGTAAATAGAAAGGTTCTCACACGCACTCTTTTGTTTGTGTAGCCTTGCTGGCCACAGGAGTGCTGTGGTTTATATTGTTTTGATTAAAGAGTAACAATAGGTGTTTTCCAGCATAAGTCTGGAAATCTACGTAAATGATGTGCAGGAGCTTTGACACAGCTCTTTCTTTTCCATTTCATTCCATAAGCTATAAATCTCTTCTGCTGCTTCAACCCTTTCCTTAAACTGTTACTTCCGTTTACCATTGACAGTGATGTACTTTTATGAACAGTGATGTCATGTACACCATGCTTATTAGTATTTATCTGTTTTTTCTTTTGGTGTATAGATATCACTTGCCGCTGCAAGAAGAAGAGGTCACTGCTTGCGCCATTTTTTTAAAACCGGCGGAAGTAAAGATACCCTACGATTACGTATTTCCGGTCAAAAATGCGGAAGTTGTGAAAAAGGTTTATCACACGGCTCCGAGGGGGGCACGGGGGATTGTGGTAAATGTAGTTGTCTTCCGGAAAAGCCTCATTATATAGGCCAAATTGGTTCAAAATGACCCAAAACATCAGTATTTCTTTATTTTCAATTGATTAGATTTTTTTTCAATTTGATAAGGTTATAGCATAATCAATAAGAAAGAAAAAATATAGAACATTTATTTATCAAATAAATAAATCTATATTCTGATGGATACAAAATGGACAAAGAAGTGTTAGAATGTTAAGCCATAGAATGACTTATATTGACAGTGATTTGACTTAAAAATATTCAGATAAGATTTTTTCCATATCACCCAGCCCTAACTGGAGTAAAAAAAAAAGCTGCACACTTTGTGGGTAATTGTCATAAAAAGAGCACCTCTACTGTTTTTTCTCAGTTTGCACTGCAAAATTCATATTTCATATTTTAGGACTGTGTGACATGACGGAATATAGCAGATGACGAAATTAAGACGTCTAGGGATGCATATTCTCCTGTATGGTTTATTTGGCGGCGTGGCAAAATCCACTGTTTACAGCAATATTTGTTCATGGTTTGGATGTGGGTTTGCAGCAGTCACCACGGCACCACGTTATATTTGTGCCTTAACTCTAAGCGCGCGGTGAAACTTTCACAAGCAAAATCTGTATACATATAACCAGCCCAAACCCCCAACGAGCAAGCCTGAGACGTCAGTGGCAAGGAAAACTCTCTCTAGTATGAAGAAACCTTCAGAGGAACCAAGAAGCCGAAAGGGACCCCATCATCCTGCTCTGGGCGACCGGCGTGCATAAACATTTAATACACAAGTAAACATTAGTTTATGGTTAATTGTTAATTGATAATTATTAAAGAAATGAGGATATAAAAAATGCCCGAGGGATGCTTTCGAATCCCAAGTCGTTGCTGGGGTCGTTGCTAAGATCCTCTCAGCAACATTAGGCTAAAATTAGTTCAATATTAAATTGCTAATTCAGTCCAAGTGCATAGGGTCCGAAAAATCCCAGCCGGTTCCTGATGATGAGGTCGTCTTAGCTCGGACTATAGAAGATACTGTTTTATTAAATAGACTGTCTGCCTAGAATTCTTCATCTTCAAACTGGCACAGATCTTATACATATTCAGCATAAAAGACAACTCTAAGAACATAATTGTAGGCTGAATACCGCAGGTAACCAAATTGTCTCTCTTTCTACTTGGAGTTTAATGTGTATATTTGATATTTTATTGACATATTGCCGATTCTATGTGCCTTATTTGTTTTGTTTTTGTTGTTTCCGCTGTTAAAACTGGAGCCACGTCGTCTCCTCTCTGTATGCTTCTACAGTACATAGCAGATATGACAAAGTGTACTTTGACTTTGACTTGACTTTGATATGTGCATCTTTATGAATAACGAATTTAATGCAAATATCTAAAAAGTAATACAAAAACACTCCCTCCCACACTGAGACTTGGTTCATCTGTGTGGTAGTGCCTGGGACGGAAGCAGAAGAAAAGCCCTGGATTATATCATGACATTGCTTGGTGATTTTCTGGCTAAAAAGAACATCCCGGTAGCAACTATGACCGGCCAAATCTACGTGCAGTGTGAAGTAATGTAGAAAAATTGATGGCATGCATCATGTATTCATCGAGATATCGTATCGAAACCAATCACTGACTTGATAATCGTAATCGAATGGAATCGTGAGACCAGTGAGGGGTCACACCTCTAA
>JAVGVS010001472.1:0-20168 GCA_032718565.1 Distichodus sexfasciatus
CCCTCTCTCTCTCTCCTTCCCTCTCTCTCTCTCCTCCCCCTCCCTCTCTCTCTCTCCCTCTCCCCTTCCCTCTCTCTCTTTCACTCTCAAGGTCTCTAGAAGCTTCTCTCTGTGACCAGGACGCTGCATCGTTATAAAGGGCTGGGCAATTAATCACATCTTAATCAAAACCAACATTGAATTAATCGAAATGATTGATGTATTTGTTTACATTTTCTTAAAACTTTAGAAACAAAAGTATTCTGTTAATAATTTCCTCAGGTGTTGACGTGCTGGTGTGTGCTGTCACGTGACCTGACCCTGTGTCCTTCCTCCGTTATTTTAATATCGATGTGCACACGTTCATATAGGTTAACAGCTGAGCATATGAGCAGGAGAAACCTTGTTGGTGAACCAGGAGGGCAATACAACGAAACCGTTAATCACGAGGCGAAAGGTCCGATTAACGACGATGATACTGATTTGAGGTGGTATCGCTCCAGCCCTGCTGCGCCCTAAACGTCGCCGTGGCGACCAGCGAAGCACATTTCACATCAGCTGCATCATCAGCTTCACAACTCCCGCCTGACACACTGGAGTCAGTGTGCAGCCCCCGACCCTTCAGTTCACTTATGAGTAGGGGCTTTGTCTGCTTTTACACACACACACACACACCACACACACACACACACCACACACACACACACACCACACACACCACATGCATAACCAGCAACACAGACGACGCACAAATGAAATCACACACACTCTCCTTTAGCTAAGAGAGGGAGGTAGCCTTGCCTTCGCTAGAGCACACAGTTCCTGCTTTGTGAGTGTTGTTGCTGTGTGTGTGTGTGTGTGTGTGTGCGTGTGTGTGTGCGTGTGTGTGTGCGTGTGTGTGTGTGTGAGAGCGTGTGTGTGTGTGTCCCAGTCATATCATGTGGGTGGGTCTTGTGACTTGCACTGCATGTGAAACACAGCCATGTACTGCACCATAGGTGACTGAGAGATAGATTGAGAGAAAGAGAGAGAAACGGACAGATTATGCAGAAAGAGAGAGAGAGAGATTGAAAATTAGAAGCATAGACGGAGAGAGAGAGACCCAGAGAGAGACGGATGGAGAGAATGAGATCGAGAGGGGTAAGGAGAGAGAGAGAGAGAGAGGTGAACAGACACAGACAGGAGACAGACACAGGGATGGGGAAGAGATACTGAGAGAGGTGGAGAGAGAGAGAGGGAGAGATGAACAGGAGAGAGAGAGACAGAGGGAGGAAGAGAGGTGAGGGAAAGATGCTGAGAGAGAGAGAGAGAGAGACAGGGATGGGGAAGAGATACTAGAGAGAGAGGGTGGAGAGAGGGACAGAGGGGGAGAAGAGAGGGTGAGGGAAAAGACAAAGGAGAGAGAGAGAGAGAGAGAGGGAGAGAGACAGAGATGCATAAGGGATGGGGAAGAGATACTGAGAGAGGTGGAGAGAGAGAGAGGGAGAGATGAACAGAGAGAGAGAGAGACAGAGGGAGGAAGATAGTGTGAGGGAAAAAGACAGCTGAGAGAGAGAGAGAGAGAGAGACAGGGATGGGGAAGAGATACTGAGAGAGGTGGAGAGAGAGAGGGAGAGATGGAGGTAAAGAGATTTAAGAGAGAGAGAGAGAGATGGACTGAGGGATACATTGAAAGGGAGGAAGCCAGAGAGGGGTCTAAAGAGAGAGATTGAAAAATAGAGTTGGAGAGATAGACAGAGAGATGGAGGGAGAAAAAGACAGGACAGGAAAGGAGAGAGAAGGAGACCGAGAGGGGTAAAGAGACAGAGGGAGAGAAATGAATAGAGACAGACAGTGAGGGGAAGAGATACTGAGAGAGGTGTAGAGAGAGAGAGACAGGGAGGAAAAAGAGAGAGAGAGAGAGAGACAGAGAGGGAGGAAGAAGAGAGAGACAGAAAGATGGAGGAAGAAAAAGACAGGACAGGAAAGGAGAGAGAAGGAGGCCGAGAGGGGTAAGGGGGGGGAGAGAGAGGAAAAAAATGAAGAGAGACAGGGAGGAAAAAGAGAGAGAGAGATGGATGGAGAAAAAGACAGGACAGGAAAGAGAGAGAGAGAGAGAGACAGAGAGAGGGAGAGAAAAAAGGAGAAATGAAAAGAGACAGACAGTGAGGGGGGAGATACTGAGAGAGGTGAAGAGAGAGAGAGAGGAAAAAGAGAGAGTGAGTAAGCTAAAGATAGAGAAGGGGAGAGGTGAAGAGAATGAGGGAGGGAGGGAGGGAGGAAAATGAGAGAGACAGGGAGGAAAGAGAGAAAGACAGAGAGAGAGAGGGAGGAAAAAGAGAGAGAGAGACAGTAAGTGCATATCGATGTGTATATTCTCCCGATCAGAGTTTCGTTCATATTCTTTCCGCATGCAGAACTATCACATTTCCTCCTGTGTCATTAACACCCCGACATGTTACTCATCAATCATCCCACGTCGTCAGCCGATCACCTCTTTATTTCCGTACCTCCTTCGTCGTCATCCCCTCATCCTCTCAAAACCCGACTCTTCGGACGGACCGCCGCCTTAATGTGTTTGCGTTATGGTGGGAAATATAGGCACTAAAAGCTGTTAACGTCTTGCTGTTTATGCCCAGGTCCTGTTAATGCCCTCGACGGGAACGCTTGCCATGTGCCCGCTGATGCTCGGTAATGCCAGGGGCTTTCACACAAACTCGGCCATAAAACTTCAAGTCCACTGAGAGGACAGAACGTTACCGTGACCTCCGTTAAAGGTCGGGGATTTCTCAGTAAAGGACAGAAGGAATCGGGTTGCTTGTACACGACAGACTTATCCAAACCTCGACCTTTGGCTTTTGCCGAGGGTTTTAGATTTGGATCTGTTAATATTTATAAACGCTGTTAATATTTATATTTACGTGGGGCAGATAAAGCGAAATGAATGAACGTTTATGAATAATATCCGGACCCTCCGCCGGTGGTCAGCGTTTACCGTCGGACGAGCTTTAAACACGCGTAAAGCCTTCTGTCGGTTGCTGCTGGTTAAGGTTAATACTGGATCAGAAATGGCTGATCGGAGGTCAGTGGTTAATAGGGTGCATGCTGAGAGACCATTCTGTGCGCGCGCGCACACACACACACACACACACACACACACAGCAACACACTCAATTAGCCATTTCACGGTAACCTCTAAATAAGCATTCTCACTTCCACATGATTAGAGCAGACTGCCCTCTCAGTGTGTGAGCACAGCTCTCATTGTCCAGTGGGCACACACACACACACACACACACACACACACACTAACACAGTGCACGCCAACCAAAAATGCCCTTCATACACAGATACCACAAACTAGGGCTGGGCGATATGGCATAAAAATATCGCGATATTTTTAAGCTATATCACGATACACGATATATATCTCAATATCTTGAAATTTCCTCTAAATCACTGTATAAATGATCAATTCGGCCCGATGTTGCATAAAATGACACCAATATAATGAATTTACCCAAAGTTTAACATAATAAATGCTTTTATTTTAAACCAAAGTATAATATAGCAAACTTAAAACTATTAAATTACGATTCTAAGGTCGATAAACTGTAACTTGCGTTTCATCTACCTGCCGCTTGTTCCTCTTCCTCCGTCATCTTTGGTTTTTCTATAGCAACTTTCTGTAGCGTGCAGCCAATCACAAAACCAGGAGCCATCGGCCAATAGGATTCGCAGGCAGAAACAGCCGAAAACCCCGCCCCCAAACTGCCAAAACCCGCCCCTTTCAAACCGCGGGCGTAGAAATCTCACTCGAGCAAAAAAGCCTACTTTGCGCGCGAGGACATTTAACTCGTCGAGAGGAAAAAAAGACATTCGAGAGAGGAAAAATACGGTATCATCACAACCGCGCACTCGAATTCTTACTTTTGTGCTCTCGAGTTTCACATTTGCGCTCGCGGACTTTTTGCGGCAAGCCGCTTTTGCGCGCTGTAGTTTTGGCATTGATGTGAAAGGAGCCTAGGGCCCGCAACGGGGGAGCGAGCAGAGAAGCGAAACGCGACAGCGGTACAAAACGCGCATGCGCTTTCTGGATGGGCGGGGGAGCGAGCTGTCTGCTTCATTCATTCGTTCGTTCGTTCATTCATTCGTTTTCCGACCCGCTTAATCCCAACTGTGACCGCGGGGGGAACCGGAATCTATCCCGGGAACGTACGGGCACAAGGCGGGGAACAACCCTGAGCAGGGCCCACAACACACCGCAGGGCACACGCACTTACACACTCACACAATCACACTCTCATCCACACATTACGGGGCGACTAAGTTAGAGTCGCCAGTTAACCTACATTGCATGCCTTCGGACTGTGGGAGGAAACCGGAGCACCCGGAGGAAACCCACGCCAGCACGGGGAGAGCACGCAAACTTCCACACAGAGAGACCCAACGGCCGTCCTCTGGGTTCGAAGCCAGGACCTTCTCGCAGTGAGGCGGCGGGCGCTCGTTAGCTGCCCACTCCTCCTTCACGGATGGGTCAAACGCAGAGGTCACCTGTCGTTGTGCTGCACTGTATGCTATGCTGTGTTCACAATGACAAATAATCACTCACTCGCTCACTCCAACTGCTGATGTGTACAGCTCGGTGGTACAGCCATGTCACCGCGATGTTTTGCAATGAATAAACTGAGCGTTTTTAACTTGGAGTCAGATGATTGGATTGTCGCTTTGCATCAGGACCGCAGTTACACGCGTAGTAACGCGCGTTACGGCGGTCATGACGTAGTCCCAGGTGTGGAGGCACTGTTAACGTCATTAGCTAGTGTTTATTTGACGCGGCGGTCAATACCGGCTGGCAGGTTTAATCCGTTCACAGATCACTTACCGTACGTTCGCCACGTCGTCTGATGTCAGCAACTATAAATACGGAATAAAAGTGATGAGGACGGACAGCATACAGCAGAACTCAATTTATGCGTGGAGCTAATGTGGTTCAGAGCCAGCGTCGCTTCAACTCGCACCAACAAACAATGTCCCACATCAGACAATCAACAAATACATGAACTTGGCAGGAAAGCGGGAAGAAGGCATCGATTAAAACCTCTGACAAGCAGCAGACGACACCAAGAGGCAAATCGGAATGTTATGCATTATTCCCAAATGTCAGGAACAGCAAGAAACCGATCGATGATTAATAGTACTCGCTGTAATGATCTACAAGCTAGTTTCTGGCAATTATTTCTTCAGTACGTTGCAAACATGAGCATTACGGATATGACCTTCATATTTCGCATCAGTTTCACAGTCCCTCCAGGACCGTCGCGGGCCTTTTCGGAGATTGTTGCCGCTTAAAATGGGCGATATTTCGTGGCAGCTTTTCTTCAAAATCGTGTTGGAAGTCGCAGCGTTTTTAGCCGTTTTGTTGCAGTTAAGTTGCATTCGTTGTTAACCTTTAACCTCGTCGTTCTTTTCGAAGACGCGTTTCTTGCGTCTTCCAAACGGAACGAGGGAGCGGGTTCGCTGACGCAAGTCTCAACATTCCACAAATGGCTGGTCAAAAATTGCGGAAAGGTTGTGCTAATCGGTCAAAATTCGAATGGTCATGATTCATTAGCAGGGACTGGCCGAGTTCGCGTCAATAGCCGCGAAATCCTGATTTCAGTTGATATTCAAGATGTTGTTTTTGATTATTGTGGTGGGGAATTTACTCGGAATGGAGTTCGTTTGGCTTTAGCTGCATCGGGCTTTTGCTCGTCCTTCGGAGTTTTCAATGTAAGCTTTGGTCAGCTTTGGTGTGTGCGTGGGCGTGTGTGTGTGTGCGCGTTTAAGATGAGACTTCCAAACTAATAGACCCCCGAGATGAGCGACAGCGGAGGCTATCATAACCTTGAGGACGTCGCGCATCCATCCGCACCTTTATGCACCTTCTAAGCAGATACACGTTACGTGATGCTTGACCTCTTCCATAAATCTGTTCAAAATTCATGAGCTTGTCCACGCGGGTGTACCTTTAAACCGTGTCCTCGCATCACAAGGCCGCAATATTCTGATGAGCGCGGCGAAAAAGAGCGACGGCGGGAGACGAGGGAGTAAATATCCGGGTTTGTGTTTCGGATGGGCTTTCTCATGCTCCTGGTGAGTGGAGATATTTAATGTTCTGCTGGCTCTTCCGGGCTTTAGCGTGGGAATTTGTCTTTGTGGCGCCCGGAAAACCTGGAAGGGCAGATACACAGCTCAGCGCAGACTTATCATAGCCATACACACACACACACACACACACCTGACGCTCCATCCGTGCCATCTGGGCTCTCTCGGCATGACTCCTGTTTGTCTCCCCAACGCTAACGACCTTGCAGAGGAGCTGCTGTTTCTACGCTCCTTCTACATTCCCAAGTCCAGTCGGCGGAGAAAATTTGCTGCCAAAAACCACGTTCCGTCAGGTTGCAGATGTAAATGCAGCGTAATTCCGGAGCAGGAGGACAGAGCGTCCCAAGCTCAGCTGGACTGCGGCATAAAAGCCCAAATTTTCCTTCGGGTTTCATAAATGCAGTGTGCTCTTCACTCCGGTACCAAGCCTACATCCTGATCTGCTGTACAGTCCCACACAGAGAAGGTCCTGGGTTTGGTCCCCGGGTCGGCCGTGGGGTCTTTCCGGGTGGAGTTTCAATGCTCTCCCCGAATTCTGGGGCCGTATTACAGAAACTTCCTAACTTGAAAATCCTATCTTAACCGTCTGGTAACCATGGTTTCGGCAGTTTAGGATCTTATTTAGGAAAAAAGCCGTTACAGAACAACGTTCCTAAGTCAGTTTTCCTGTCCTAACTTAAAATATAACTGCAAGCAGTGATTACGGGGGCCATGCAGTTTGCAGCTTTATCAGTTTTTGACGAATCGAAGTGGACAGACGTTGAAAAATGACGTTTCATCCTTTTATCTAGGGTGCTACGGTCCAAAACTGATTAGGCAAAACGCAAAATAGCTTATTATAGCGCCACCAACTGGCAGAGTGGTGCAATTTTATTTTTTGCCTGAGCAGTGGGTGGGGTTTGGACTGTTGGGGTTTGGGCAGAGTGGCACAATTTTTTTTGCCTGAGTAGTGGGTGGGATCCCGGACCTACCTGCCAAATTTCTAAGCTGTAGCCCACCCAGAGCCGGATTTCTATGAAGCTCGGTGTGTGGTGTTGCAGTCCTATGCCAAGCCCACCACATTTATTTGCATATTACCAAAAAATGAAAACCTAAATTAAAAATGTGCTCGATAATAATTAAAGAAGAGTGTCTTGGGATTCAAATGATAGCAGTTGCATGCAGATTGGACAAAAATCCAGGGACTAGTTCGAAAAAGATGGGTTTTCATTTTACGCAAATTAGCGAAAAATCAAATATGGCAGAAATAGATGCGAGGGTCTAAAAAATCCGTCTTAACCCGAGGAATAAGATGATATAATATTTTTGAGAATCGGAGCTACGGTTCAAAAGTTATTAGGAAAAATGCAATTTTTTTGGGAAAAACGCAAATAGCTTATTTTGGTGCATTTTTTTTGCCTAGTGTAGTGGGTGGGGTTTCACTGCATGGCCCCCTAATTAAGAAAAGTGTATTACAGAAGCATCCTAACCTCAAAAAATCTTAAATAAACTAAACTAACGTTAGGAAAACCCTTCCGCTGTCTTAACTGTCGCCAGCTGATTATTTAGGCTCCGGGTCATTTGGCCTAGCTTCGGCTAATTGATACGGTATGGCGGGTATTATATTGTTACAACAACGGCATGGTGAGCGGAGGAACCTATTCATTGAACGACTATTGGCCGACCCAAACGACGTGTTATGGTTTGACGATAAAACCCTCATAAATGGGTCACCCCGGGCCATGATAACGCAGTTAGCCGATCAACTCCGCCCGGCTTTGGAGAGGCCGACCCGTCGGCACGGGGCTCTCCCGGTCGTGGTACAGTTAACAAATGCGCTTCGTTTTTTCCGCTAAAGGTGATTTTCAAAGCGAAGTGGCGAATCTCTCAGCCGGCAATGTCCAGAAATTTGACAGAAGTGGCAACTGCAATAGGTACAACGTTAAGAACTGTAGCCTCGTAAAGTTACTAGTGGCAGCAGGTAACGGTTACTTCGCGAGATGACGCGTTGCGTTAGTTGCTAGGTAACAGACCTAAAAGGCGATCATCGATGTTAGATTGCTTATTTAGGACTCCTAACGCGAGATAAGATAGCATTCCTAAATTCGGTTAGGATTTGCTTCTGTAATACCAAATTGAACAAAAATCCGACCTTAAATTCTGGAAGTTTCTGTAATACGGCCCCTGACGTGTGACATGTAACTAGAGCTGAAACGATTAGTCGAAGAACTCGAATAATTCGATTACCAAAAATGGTCGAGGCAAATTTTCTAGAATCGAAGCTTCGTTTAAGTCATTTTATTCGCTACAGCATTCGCCGCTCGTGTTTCACACCGACGCTTATTAATGACGCGCTATATTTTCAGTGGCGCGATCAAAGCGAGAACAGACCCCTCTGTGTGTGAACGTATTTGTGAGATGTGGCGTGCACAAAAACAGAAGTAAATGCGTAAAAACGCATTTTTTTGCGATGTGAACACGCGCGCTGTGTTTGTGACCGCGCGAGCGCCCGCATAAGCACCGTCACTCGCTGAAACGCTCCGTTTCCGTCAAAACGTCCGCTTTATTACAGACAAAACGCATATTTTAGCTGATAAATAACCACAACCACCAGCGTTCCACTCACAATACAGCCATTTATTGAGATTTTCCCATCGATTTTTTTTCATAGTTCGTGAACCCTTTATCGTGACGCGGCTCCGTGGCGCGCGCGCGGGGGATTGTGGGAAATGCAGTTCTCTTCCAGAAAGGCCAAAAGCAGCTCATTTTATTGGCCAAATTGCTTCGAAATGACCCTTGAACTTGACGTTTCTTCATTTTCAGTTGAATACAACAACATAAAGCGGATATGACTCACTTCTACTCACACTCCAATAAGCCTAATCACAAATGTATTGTCATTTTTGTTTAATTTTTTTAAAAATGTATCTGATTACTCGATTAATCGATAATCAATCGATTACAAAAATAATCATTTGTTGCAGCCCTACTTTTAACTCTTAGCGGAGTCATTTCCTTCATAACCAATCTTGAAATATCCCAAAAAAGGGCATTAAGGAGATGGAGTGAAACTGCGCCAAGGAAAGGGAACTGTGGCAACGGATCTCGAAGGGGGGGAGAAGACGCTCACGATCGCGTATCAATATTCAGTAGCGCTCATGCTAATGCTCATATTAAATCACTTATTGTTTATTTTGCACTAATTGGTACTGCGGTGATATTTATTTAGCGTCGTGTTTTTTTTTGCGTTTAACAGTGTTTTCTCGTGAAGATGGGTTTGTTTCAACATTACCGAGAGTGTGATTCACGACTCAGAGAGGGAAAGAGAGAGAGAGAGAGAGACGCAAACAGGGCTGCCTGCCAAGAGTTTGCTGATATCTGTCGTGGCCTCTCCTCTCTCACTTTCTTCTCCTTCGTTCCTTTACACTCTTCCCTCTTTTCCTTTCATCTCAGTCCCTTTTCGTTCCAAACTGCCCGCTCTCCTCCACCTCCACCTCCTCCTCCTCCTCCGCCCATCTAACGCACTCTTCCCCGGTCCTCTCGTCTCTTCTCCCCATCCCACCACTTCTTTTTTTTGTCGTCTTCTCGCTTTGTAATGTGAAACCTGGCAGCACGCGTTCGGTCGGCGCTGCAGTCGGCACCTCTGACCTCGCCGACTCACAGCCGCAGTGCGTCCCAGGTGGGGACGGTTAGGCCTGGTTTAAGCCCACTCCAAGCGTCTGGTCGTGAGTGGATTTTGAGAACTTGCATGTGTTCCTCAAGACCCGCAGGTGGCTGTGACGTCGCGATGGTGAAGGTGTGATGCTACAAACCGAATTGACTGCGAGTAGTGACACTAGCAACTTACTTAGCGGCTATTTTCTGTCCAGTGTTTCTGATTGGTGTTGAATTTGGTAGAAGGGGCATCCGGGGGCTGCTCATTGGGCCACAGTGCGCCCTTGGCAGCTGCCGGATGGAGTCCAGCTTGGCCAAGATGAAAGCAAGAATCTGTGGCCGTGAAATAGCTTGGACATCGTTACTTTTCCCTCTAGCTTTGGGGCAGTCACATCGCAAGAGCCTGCCACGCCAAGTAAGATAAATTAAACCAAATACACGTCGCGCGGCATCTTTTTTGCCGCTTGATACAGAAGGAAAACTCACCCTGTTGTCATTTTTTAGTCTACAAGAGATGTCTGTCAGGTATTCCATCGTTTTGTGAAATCCACGAGAAGACGGTAACAAAGTAGAATTAACAAAATATATATTTTTTACATTTCTATGCATATACACTTACATTCAAGATCAAAAACTATCATTCTAGAATGGTTCATTCTTTCCAAATACAGCTAATTCAAGTCTTTTAGTAAAAAAAGGTATTTAAAAAAAAAATACCACAGTAAAAATATATCGCCGTAACAACTAGAGCGTGCGTTTCCAGAGAGAAACCGCGGAGTTTGGTCGCATGTTACTCCGTTTACATACGAGGGGGAAAAAATGTATGATTAGCATTAGCATCGTTCGCATTAGCATAGTTCGTATTAGCATCGTTAGCTTAAAAAGGTTGGCGTTAGCATCGTTAACGTTAGCATAAATAGTATTAGCATGGTTTGCATTAAAATCGTTAGGGTTAGCGTCGTTGACATTAAAAAGGCAGCATTAGCATCGTTAGCGTTAGCATAGATAGTATTAGCATGGTTAGCATTAAAATTGTTAGGGTTAGCGTCGTTGACATTAAACAGTCGGCATTAGCGTCGTTAGCGTTAGCATAGATGGTATTAGCATTGGCTAGCATTAAAATTGTTAGGACTAGCGTTGTTGATATTAAAAAGTCAGCATTAGCGTCGTTAGCGTTAGCGTAGATAGTATTAGCATGGTTAGCATTAAAATGTTCGGATTCGCATCGTAGACATTGAAGTCAGCATTAGCACTGTTAGCATCTTTAGCATCAGCATCGTTAGCATTGTTAGCATCGTTAGCATTGTTAGCATTAAAATGGTTAGCATTCCAGAGTTGAAGGTATGAATAGTGGTTCAGTGTAAAATGAAAGGAAGTCAATGGGAGATTTTCTAGCGACGATTATTCCTTCGTTCCACCGCAAAAAAAGAGCGGTGGAACGAAGGAATAATCGTTGAAAAGCTATTCATTCTGGACCAGAACAGACGTTTTGGCGTTGGAACGGCGTCGATATCTCAAACGGGCTCCGCGTAGGAACGTTGAATAGGAGTCAATGTGTGTTAAAAAAAAAAAAAAAAAAAAGGAGTGAATAAAGGAGAAAAAATGGAGGAAGACGTTGACCGATCAAAAAGTTGTATAAAAGCACACCACACCGGATCAGGACGCACGTTTTTCCTGTGGGAACCGTTGCGACACGTCGAACGCCTTATAAGGAGAAGCGGTCAGAAAATGCGCTACGAAGAATAATATTTTAGGAGAACGGTAGTGAGGTCGCTTTGCAACCACACTAATAAATACTGCGATGTCATTTGTTTTCTAATATGTGACTCGGCAAAACCAGTCGCTTGTCGCAGATTTTCTAAATTGAGTTATGTATATTATTTTCATGAAAGGGCATAAATCAAGCTTCAAAACGATACCTATATGGAACGAATCGGACGATATATGACTGAGATATCAACATTCAAAGGAGTCGGGTTTCTCCTGTCACGCCAAGTGAGAAACGGAGAAATCTGCCGTCGAAGTTGACTATCGCCGTAGCACTCACAGACGCTTGGTGCGGTCGCGGCTACGTTTGCATTTACGGTAGCCTACGCTGCATTCACAGCCACACGGATAGTCTACCTGCGTTAGGTTAACTGAACTCGGGAGACGGAGATGGATTCCGGAGAAATATCTTCACGCTAGTCAACCGGTGGATTTACCGTAAATATTGGAGTAGAGCGGTCAAAACAGAAACTTTTAACATTCTGCTGGAATTGAATTCCTCACCTCAAAAAAAGTCCCGTTTTTAGGATGGAAAGGGTAAGATTTCTGGCGAAATTTATTCCCAACAGTACAGTATAGACCTTCCACTGTTTCGAAACACTAAAAACAAAAAAATCCCAAATTTCACCCCACGCAACATAAACGCTCGTTCTTCTCGGAAACCTCCGTTGCGACAAGCGGCTGCTTTTGCCGTGCAGAGTCACATATCGTGTTCGAGGATCCTGCTGGATGCCTGAAATGATTTCCCTCGGAAGCGGTCAGGATTCTAACAAGCGGCTACAACTACCACTGAAAGAGAAAGAGAGGTCAGACTGGGAAAGAGAGAGCAGCAACTGCTAACGGTCACTTCAATGATTCAGCTCTCACTAGAGCCTTCAACCTCCATCACAGACCCTGGAGCTGTTAACCGTTCTACTGTATATTTCTGGTGCGGAGACTCTGACCAAAGCTCCAGAACCCTGATCTCTAGTCAGCGGACAAGACTGTTGACGAAACGCTTCATGCAACGTTACAGTACTCCAGTCCAGCTTGAGTCGCGGTTTTCACAGCTTGTGAGTTTTGACTCGGTGACTCAGATTTGGCTCGGGCGCCGACTGACTCAAACTCGAGCACTTGGACTTTTATTGTGGGTTTTGATGACAGGTAACAGGGGCAGTAGTGACTCAGACGGGAAGGTCGGGCACAGAATGGGCACAAGCCTGTGCTTTGAAGGGATTCCTAATGCTAATTTGGTCGAACTTCTGCTAATTCCACATTCGTTTGGCATCGCTATCGTCATGGAAATAAGCACTCGGCTGACGTCAGGACCAAACGGAACACAAGGCCAAACTTCAAATTATGCATTCGTTTTACCCCGCACGGCGCGGCGGCGCAGTGGTTAGCGCCGCCGCCTCACAGCACGAAGGTCCCGGGTTCCAACCCCGGGGACGGCTGTTGGGTCTTTCCGTGTGGAGCTGGCGAGCTCTCCCCGTGTTGGCGTGGGTTTCCTCCGTGCGCTCCGGTTTCCTCCCACAGTCCAAAGGCACGCAATGTAGGTTAGTTGGTGACTCTAAATTGGCCTCCGTAAGGTGTGAATGTGTGTGGGATTGGGTGAGTGTGTGTGTGTGCGCCCTGCGGTGGGTTGTGGGCCCTGCCCAGGGTTGTTCCCCGCCTGCGCCCGCAAGTTAGGATAGGATAGGCTCCGGTTCCCTCGCGACCCCAGTTGGGATTAAGGCCTCGTCCACACGGACGTTGGAAATCGACGCCCTCTGAACGCCATACGCGTTTTTGTTGCGTTTTGTTGCCGCGTTCCATTGGCGCTTCACCGGCGTTCGCAACAGCGTCCTTTTCCTCGCGTTCGTCGGGATTTTGACGCCAAGCAAACGTCGCATGCAGCGTTTATTTGACGCCACCCCGAACGCGCAGTCGGCCATACGACCGTGTGGACGCTTCGATTTGCTCCAATGAGCAGAAAAACGGTCGGCGTTCAGTCGGCGTTCAGTCGGCGCTCACCCGGCGCCACGAACGTCAGAAAAACGCCTGGTTCAGACGTCCGTGTGAACGAGGCCTAAGCGTTTGAGATAATGACTGACTGACTGACTTTTACCCCACACCAAAAGGATGGACTGTTGTTTTTACCTTTTTTTATTTGAAAATCAGATTTTGTAAGAAGTAGGAACTTCAGTGATGTTCACACTGCAGCCGTTTGACCTGGGACGTGGTTCCTGATTTTTTTGGGGTTGGGTTTTAGGGGGGGGAAGTTTTTTTTTTTCTCTTCTTACGCAGCAACACAGACGTGGGTGATAATGGAGTTGAGAGCATGAGACTGTGGAAAACTTGACACATGATGTGCAAAGTATTTACAAGTAGCCTTTGGCATTGCACTGTGGAACATTTGGATTTGTAAAATGAGACTCAGAGATTTTTGAGGCCAAAACTGAAGCACGATAATGTTACAAGTCGACACTTGAAGGACAAAAACACATTCTGAATGCGGTTATGGAGCACAGACCTGCACATACCAGCAGAGACGAATGACGGCAATTTGGTAATGGGGTTATTTTGCCAAAAAGATTTAGTCCCACTTATGCCGGCGCAAATGCCCTGTAATAACGACAGGAGGAAGCCTGGGGTGAACGAAGGGAATATCTGAATTTCCAAATCGGTCATTTGCATTTAAATGATTTCCTGATTGGTTTTTCGGTCCATCAAAGACAGTACATTTTCCTTTGTTTAAATAACGTTATCACCATTTTTTTTTTTGTTCAAATCCATCTTCAGAAATCCGTTCACAACAAATATTTGCGTTTGTTCGACAACCGATTCGTGACTCGGCAAAACCAGTCGCTCGTCGCAAATTTTCAAAATTGAGTTAGGATGTTAAATCATAAATCAAGCTTCAAAACGATACCTATATGGAACGAATCGGACGACATATGACTGAGATATCAACATTCAAAGGAGTCGGGTTTCTCCTGTCACGCCAAGTGAGAAACGGAGAAATCTGCCGTCGAAGTTGACTATCGCCGTAGCACTCACAGACGCTCGGTGCGGTCGCGGCTACGTTTGCATTTACGCTAGCCTACGCTGCATTCACAGCCACACGGATAGCCTACCTGCGTTAGGTTCACTGAACTCGGGAGACGGAGATGGATTCCGGAGTAAATATCTTCACGCTAGTCAACCAGTGGATTTACCGTAAATATTGAAGTAGAGCGGTCAAAACGGAAACTTTTAACATTCGGCTGGAACTGAATTCCTCACCTCAAGAAAGTCACGTTTTTAGGATGGAAGGGGTAAGATTTTTGGCGAAATTCCCTTTAATCTGCCGACCTTCCACTGTTTCAAAAACAAAAAAAAAACAAAACCCTAAAAACAAAAAAATCCCAAATTTCACCCCACGCAACGTAAACGCTCGTTTTTCTCGGAAACCTCCGTTGCGACAAGCGACTGGTTTTGCCGTGGAGGGTCACATGTTGCGACATTCTACGGTTCACTAAAAATGTAAAAACGGAGCTGAAATGCAAGTTGCTGTGTACGATCGGGGTGGTCTTAATCAATCGCATTTAATAATTAACAATTCAACCAAAACAGCGTAACTCAGAAGTGAATGTGAACTTTATCGTCTTTGCATTTTAGCACACTGAACTAAGTGGACGCCAAAAACGTTACGATAACGTGAACGAGATTGAAAATGAGAAATGAAAGTGTCCAGGCGGTTCTCTGAGCTAGAAATCCATACAGTATATTGTGAGAGGAAATATCGCGATATATTGACGTAGCGATTTTTTTGGCCCAGTCCTAGTGGTAATTAATCACGTAGAAGCTCACAGTTTGAGGTTAACGCACCACATTATCCTGTATCAGCACAGTGCCCCCTTTGACCACAGCGGTCTTTATTCGAGTCCAGCTGCTATGAAGGTGTCGGATCAAGACGGCAGATTGTTGCAGTGTGTATGAGACGTGAAAGGCTCTGGGAAGCGTTGATACTCTTCCACTTTGTCCTCCTTAGAGCCGATCCCACTTCTTTTAGCCTTTCAGCCCAAGAAAAAGGCAGGATCAGCTCTCGTAGTCCGTCCGTGAGCGGAGAGGAGAGGAGAGGAGAGGCAGAGGCAGCTGAGGGGAAAACAGCCCTACGGTAGTTGAGTTTTCCCCCACTTTTTCGTTTAGAGCTGATTGTTTCATCTGATGATCTACAGTTGGGTTTGTTTGCGTTCCAAAGGTCAGCCCTCGCGGTTGGAACGGCAGCTCGGCTCCAGCTTCTGTGGAAGTCATTCAAGGTGAAAAGATGGCGGTCGTCGCTCTCGTTCTCGCTCTCGCTCTCTCCTCCCTCGATCCCACCCTGTTTTGTTCTCTCAGCTTCTTCTCCTTCTTCCATGTTTCTCCTCAGACTCACAGGTTTTTCTGGGTTAACGACGTTTCTCTTTCGACTTTTCTCTTCTAAGCGTTGCGTCGAGTTCGGAGTTACTTTGCGGAAGTGGAAGTAGCCAACTACAACTAGTCATGCAATGAAGTATCTTTGCAGATGTCCGTATTTTTACGGTTATATTTTAACGTCTGTCGTTTTCCTCGATCTTGAGGGCAAACGAACGCGATGTTTAAAATCGCATTTGGTTACCGAGGAACATTTACAACCGGGTTTAATATTGCCGTTCGAACGGCGCCTGCGTTCATACGCGATCGTCGCCGCAGTGGCGTCCTCGTTTTACGGAGAACGTTTTTTACGGCCGGACGTTCGCAAGCAAACAAATCAATCAATAAATACGGGACTAAAAATGAGGCAGCATATTTCTTCGATAAATACCAAGTGCTTAAGCGGGAAAAGACAGAAACAGGCAGGCAAAAAGCGAAAGAGAGAGGGAGAAATATGCAGACAGGAAAAAAGAGAGGCAGCCAGAAAAAAGATAGAGAGCGAGAGAGAGAGAGAGAGAGAGAAGTTGTAGATACAGAGAGAAAAAGGAAGACCGATAGAGAGAAAGAAAGATAGACGGTGGACAGAGAAGGAGAGACAAACAAAGAGAAATTGGCAGACAAGGAAAGAGAGAAAAAAGACGAGGATAGACAGAGCGAGAGAATGCACAAAAATGGAGAGAGAAAGAGAGAGAGAGAGGCAGACGGGGTAAGACAGAGTGTGTGTGTGAGGCAGTGAGAAGGGCTGGAAGGAGTTCGGTTTCCGCGGCCGACTTCATTTCAGCCTGTTTACTCACACGCAGCCTGGAATTCTGGGAAAGGCTGACATCAGAGCATGACTGGAGCACATGTGGTGCGGCATGCTGAGGACAGACGTGCGTGTGCGTGTGTGTGAGCGTGTGTGCAACGTCAACACGGTAAAAAAAACAACACAGCACCGCGTCTCGCTCTCTTAGCTTCTAGAGCTGGGCGATACGAGCTCAAATCAGCATCACGATTAATCGATCATTTCACCTCGATGGCGATGAATTTTGCGTTTGGGTTTGTTTTGTGGCTCTACGGGTTTTTACTGTAAATGTTGACGCTAGGGGTTTTCTAATAAAAGGGAGCGGAGAGCGTAGAAGGGGACGACTTTTCCCTTTAATCTGCCGACTTATCGATTATTATTTGGATAAAAAGAAAAAAAAATCATTTCCAACATTTTTTAATAAACCAAACTGTTTATTTTTCTGTATTTTTTACTCTCTAACATTATAAAATGCAGAAAAAAAAATCTGTTTAATTGAAAGTGGAGAAATATTGAAGTTTTGCCCATTTTTATCCAATTTGGACTCATTTTTAGCCCGTCACTCATTTTTGACAGTCATTTAATCAATTAAAATCGATTATTAAGATTTTGTCGGCAACGAATACAGTAGCGGTAACGCTACGTTTACTCCGTTACATTTACTTGAGTAGCCTTTTGGATAAACTGTACGTGTAAGAGTAGTTTTTATATGACATACTTTTTACTTTTTCTTGAGTATATTGGTGAAGGAATAACGCTACTGCATTACGCGGCTACATTGAGCGACGTTCCGCGCGCTACGTATATTTTTATTCATCTGTTATCCAATGCACGATCTGTTTGTCGGAAAACTTCCTCGTAAATGACCGTTCCGCCAATTAAAACGGAGCTAGGCAGTCACATGACCACACACAGAACACACGCGGACACACACGCGCATACATACACAGACACACACGCACACGCGCATACATACACAGACACACACGCACAAACACACACACACAGACAGACAGGCGCACGCGCACACAGACAAACACACACACAGACAGACAGACAAACACACACACAGACAGACAGACAGACATACACACACACACACACACAGACAGACATACACACACACACACACACAGACAGACAGGCGCGCGCGCACAAACACACACAGACAGACAGACATACATACACACACACACACAGACAGACAGACATACATACACACACACAGACAGACAGACAGACATACACACACACACACACAGACAGACATACACACACACACAGGCAGACAGGCGCATGCGCACATACACACAGACAGACAGACACACACACACATACACAGACAGATAGGCGCGTGCGCACGCACACACACACACACACACAGACAGACAGACAGACATACACACACAGACAGACAGGCGCATGCGCACATACACACAGACAGACAGACAGACAGACAGACACACATATACACAGACAGGCGCGTGCGCACACACACATACACACAGACGGACAGACATACACATACACACACAGACAGACAGGCAGGCACGCACACATACACACAGACAGAAAGACAGACATACACACATACACAGACAGACAGGCGCGTGCGCACACACACACAGACAGACAGACATAAACACACAGACAGACAGGCGTGTGCGCACACATACACACACACAGACAGACAGACAGGCGTGCGCACACATACACAAACACACAGACAGACAGACATACACACACACACACACACACAGGCATACATACATACACAGACAGACAGGCGTGTGCGCACACACACAGACACACACAGACAGACAGACACACACACACACAGACAGACAGACAGACATACACACAGACAGACAGGCGTATGCGCACACACACATACACACACACAGACAGACAGGGGTATGCGCACACACACATATACACACACACACACAGACAGACATACACATACACATACACACACACACACACAGACAGGCGTGCACACACACACACACACTCGAGGTCGACCGACATGGGTTTTTCTAAAGCCGATGCCGATATTTAGAAGTCAGGGTCAGCCGATGGCCGATATACGCTGCCGATATTTTTTTGGCCAATAATTAGACATGTCCCCTCTGTCTGTGTAGTAAAATATCGCACTAATCATAACGAAGGATACACGAAATTTCTCACCTTGACATTTATTTAATGCTGACTAAACATTAACCTAAATAAAACTGTAAACGTCTAAACCATAAATAAATATATAACATTTGAACTTGACTAATAATTTGTAAACAAAACAAAGTTTTCAAGTTACAAACAGCATGGATCACGTGTACCGCGGCAAAACTGGGCTGTCCGCAGAGATGCCTGAATATCGGCGGGTTAAACTCGGATATCGGCCGATGCCGATATCGTAAGAAATGCTAAATATCGGCCCGATATATCGGTCGACCTCTAACACAAACACACTGGACAGTTTATGCACAGACTGCCTCGTTCTTCTTGTTACCGTGTCATCTCTGCCTGCTGAGCCTTTTTGTTTAAACTAAAAAAGTTATTACCGATTCTTCTACTGTTTATCGTGGCTAAATTAGCCTTAATTTATGTTACTTTGTATAGATTAAATGTATTCTTTTTTAGTCGTTAATGTAATATTGTTTGGTAATATCCAAGTACATTATTTTATATTTTTGCATATTCGATTATATGATTAACCAATTCATCTTTAATTTACTCAGAAGTTACTCAGTACTTGAGTAGTTTTTTCACCGAGTACTTTTTTACTCTTACTTGAGTAAATTTTTGGACGACTACTTTTTACTTTTACCGGAGTAATATTATTCTAAAGTAACAATACTCCTACTTGAGTGAGATTTTTGGCTACTCTACCCACCTCTGTTTATCTATGTGTTTGCTGTCGGAATTGTGTTATGTTTAGGAGGAAATTGCTTGAGATTTTTAGACGAGATTCTCTGGGTGATGTTGACGTGCCGCATGCGTATGTTTGTCTACGTTTACCGACTATTTAAAGCCTTCCCGTTCTGCCCCCCACCCAGGACGAGGGCGATCGGGGTCAAGCCGTTAAAGCTGTTTTGCCATTTAGTATCAACAGCATAGAAAGATTTGCTTACAACGATTCACTTTGTGTCCACAAACGTACGACGGCGTATTAGGGCCATTTATATAAAAAAAATAAAACGGTTGGAGAGGGGGGTAAAATTACAAGAAAAAAAGTCATAAATTCTAAGATTAATGTCATATATTTGCGTGAAAAAACTCGGATAAGTCATAAATTTGTCCAAATTGGCTTCTTCCGCCGAACAAACGTGATCTACCGTAATACACACGACGTGAACCACACTCCGACTTTTACCTTCTCGTAAATTTACTTCTTACATCTCAGAGGATTTCGGAGTTTTCTTTCTCGCAAATTTATGACTTTACAATATCCGAGTTTTTTCTCGTAACTTTACGTCTTTAATCT
>JAVGVS010001473.1:0-20159 GCA_032718565.1 Distichodus sexfasciatus
GTTGGTGGCGTCAGTTACACAATGGACCCGGAGCCAGCACAACAGAACCAGCAGTGCCCGGCCAGGAATGCATTTCTTACTTGGAAATTTCGTATTTCCTCTTCTACCTACAGTAAATATATTGTCTATTTAGGAAGATTTGGTCTTAATAATTACTATTATTTAGTAATTATTCAAATAATTCAAATAATACCAGTTACATGCGTCTTGACCTAAGAAATAAGATGGTATAAGATTTTTAAGAATCGGAGCTACGATTCAAAAATTATTACGGAAAACGCATAATAGCTTATTAGCGCCACCAAGTGGTAGAGCGGTGCAATTATGACGGAAAATCGGTATATGGATTTGGATCGGTATATGTATATGGATTTGCAGTCCTACGCCAAGCCGAGCCCATTTATTTGCATATTACATAAAAATGAAGACCTAAATTAAAAATGTGCTCGATAATAATTAAAGAAGAGTGTCTTGGGATTCAAATGATACCAGTTGCATGCAGATTGGACAAAAAACCAGGGACGAGTTCGAAAAAGATGGGATTTCATTTTATGCAAATTAGCGAAAATTCAAATACGGCAGAAATAGATGCGAGGGTCTAAAAAATTCGTCTTAAACCAAAGAATAAGATGATATAAGATTTTTGAGAATCAGAGCTACGGTTCAACATTTATTCGGCAAATATGTGGGTGGGGTACCGGACCTACCTGCCAAATTTCAAAGCTGTAGGTCTTACCGTTTTTTTCTCCACAACGGGTTTTGAGGCAGAAAAAAAAAATCGGCACAATAACAATAGGGGACCACGCGGTGCTTGCAGTTATTACGGGGGCCATGCAGTTTGCAGCTTCATCAGTTTCTTACGAATTGAAGTACATATGTGTTGAGATTTGATATCTTTCATCTTTTTTTGTACGTATTTACGGTTCAAAACTTATTAGGCTAACTTTAAAATAGTTTTTTATGGCGCCAATAAGTGGGATATCGACTTTGAAGTGAAGCTTTGCAGCCATGTAAAGAAATACCTGAAAATGTGCTTAATAATTACTACAAGAGAGTGTCTAAAAACTGTAAATTATAGTAAAGTTTTTAAGTTTGTTCAAACATATGTCTTGCTGAATTTGTTTCAAAGTATTGATTTGCATAATATAGCCATATGAATAGGTAAATGAAAAATGTGCTCAATAACTATTAAAGAAGAATATACTGAGATTTAAATAATACGATTTCATATTATGAAAATTAGCGGTAGCTCACTCAGAGCTAGATTTCTATGACATTCAGTGTGTGGCATTGCATTACTATACGAAGCCGAGCACATTTATTTAAAAAAATACAGCCTAATGAAGACTTAAATAAAAAATATACTTGATAATAATTAAAGAAGAATGTCTTGGAATTGAAATAATACCAGTTACATGCAGATTGGATAAAAATCCAGGATCTAGTTGACTAGTTATGCCGACTGAAGAAAAATCCAATATGGGAAAAATAGATACGGGGGTTTATTAAGATTCGTCTTGACCTAAGAAATAAGATATAAGATTTTTAAGAATCGGAGCTACGACTCAAAAGTTATTACGGAAAACGCATAATAGCTTATTAGCGCCACCAAGTGGTAGAGTGGTGCAATTATTACGGAAAACGCATAGTAGCTTATTAGCGCCACCAAGTGGTAGAGTGGTGCAATTATTTTTATTTGCCTAAGTAGTAAATAATGTTTATATCGGCAAAATGGCACAAAGTTTTTTGGCTCAGTATTGGGTAGAGTCAAGGAACCTACCTGCCAAATTTCAAAGCTGTTGCCCACTCAGAGCCGAATTTCTATGACACTCGGTGTGTGGTGTTGCAATCCGATGCCAAGCCAAGCACATTTATTTGCATATTACATAAAAATGAAGACCTAAATTAAAAATGTGCTCGATAATAATTAGAGAAGAGTGTCTTGGGATTCAATTGATACCAATTGCATGCAGATTGGACAAAATTCCAGGGACTAGTTCGGAAAAGTTGGGTTTTCATTTTATGCAAATTAGCGAAAAATCAAATATGGCAAAAATAGGTGTGAGGGTCTAAAGAATTTGTCTTAAACCATGGAATAAGATGATATAAGATTTTTGAGAATTGGAACCGGCTTCAAAAATTATTTGAAAAAATGCAAATCTTTTTGGAAAATCGCAAAATAGCTTATTTTGGTGCAATTTTTGTGCCTGAGTAGTGGGTGGGGTACCGGACCTACCTGCCAAATTTCAAAACAGTAGGTCTTACAGTTTTTAAGGCAGAAAAAAAAAAAAAACAGTACGATTCCAATAGGGTTCCACGCAGTGTTCCACTGCATGGCCCCCTAAATATATAATATAATAATGATAGTAAGAGTCTAAATAGAAATATATATACACATACATACATAAGTAAACCCACACCATTATATGGCTATGTATACACTTGTGTGTGTACGTGTAAACTGGTTTGTCACTGGAAGTGGTAGAGGTTGAAGTGGTAGAAGATGACGTCGTCGGGAGACACAGCGTGTGAAAGTGTCAATTTTTGATCCATTTGGTTTTGATCCATTTATTGAAAACCTGCCACGTGCGACAGAGTCTAATTTGTCTTTGTCTATAGGTCTAATTTGCTTTGACATAAAGTGTTTATGTTATCACATATATACTGTAGAGTCACATGAAACAAACATGCATATATATTTGTGTGAGACTCCCCTCTCGTCTTTTTGTCTGATGTGAAGACTCCACTTTGTCTGATGTGAAGGCTCTGAAGTCTGGAAGCAACAGCTGCTGCCTTTGACCTGTAAGTGTGTCTACTTGATTAAAATCTGTGTTGCAGCCTGATCCCATGTGAATTTAAAATTCCTTTTTCCAATTGTAATTACATTTTGTAGATCAAACATTGGGATAAGAATCACATGCCAGATGGGGTAGGCCTATACAGCAGAGACAAATTCATTATTGTAAGTAGTAACTGCAATATAAAAATACTTCTAATCTTTTCATTTTGATTATAGCTATGTACACCCACAGAGGCGTACTTTAAATATAAGTTTGAAGAATGCTTTCAGAAATGTAAATAATGATTGTTTATTTTTATCAATTTACAAAATGCAAAGTGAGCAAACAAAAGAAAAATCTAAATCAAATCAATATTTGGTGTTACTACCTTTTGCCTTCAAACCAGCATCAATTCTTATAGGTACACTTGCACAAAGTCAGAGATTTTGTAGGATAATTATGTTCACAACTGCAGCCATGCACGACTGCAGGGAAAAAGAAAGTACTTCCTTTAATTCTAGGGTTTTATGTGTCAGGAAGTAATAATCGCCTGGTCCTTAACAGGTTGTAAAATTGTGCACAAAAAAAAAACACAACAAATTCCACTGGTGTGAACTTTGAGGTTGAGGTGTGACCTTTGACTGTTCCACTGCAACTTATTTATTTATTATTTCTTTTTCAGCCATTCTGGTGTAGATTTGCTGATGTTCTTGGGATCATTGTCTTATTGCATGACCCAATTTTGGCGAAGCTATAGCTGTCTGACCAAATAGGTCATACTTTGGAGTCTTGCCTAGTTGCTACTTACCCTCTTAAATCCTATAGAACCAGCAAGTGTATACTGAGTTTTTCACACTGAGTTTGTCTTATCCAATTTGGTTTTTTTTTTTTTTTTTATAAATAATTACATGGTGGAATATGTTATGTGTTTTTGTACTCTTGAGGTTGGATTAAAACATGTTAGATCCTGGTAAGGAAGATTTTTGTTGTCATGATATTTAAAACTCTAGAAGAGGAAGAGATTGTACTTTGTCACCAATGACTGTACAAATATAGACCCATCTCTTCACCTCAAAAAAGCAACTTTATCTACTGTTTTCACCAAAGCACAGTTGAAAGACACTGTCTCAGGTTATCCTTTTTTATTTATTTATTTCATTTTATAATGATAGATTTTAATGTTTTTGTCTTCTCTCTCCAACCCCAGCCCTCCCTGATGCACCAAGTATCCAGTTGACTACTGCCAGTTTGAAAGAGAATAACTCTTTACGGGGTACAATGCACCGCCACCTTTCTCGGTTTCACTGTATGTTTGGGCAGGAGAGTTCACAGCATTATTTAAAGTGAAACTAAAAGTCTTGTCACCCAAAATATAAACTAATGGTTTGGCAATTTTTTGGCACACACTACACCTCTGCACCAATGTCCCGAATTTGTATTGCATTTTGGAGGTCCAACTGACAGTGAGTTAAGATTAAATTCATTAAACTTTATGTTGCAGGAGGCATTTGCAGTGGAGCCCCAACCACTCCTACACATTGTGACCACCAGTTTAAAAACTATAGGTCTAAACCATAATAAATTTGGGTTTAGGATTGTACTATAGGCCTAATTCTACAAAACTGAATACTTGCATTATATTTACCCTTAGCAAAAAGTAGTAAACTTGAAGTTCATTTTATTAAGTATGCTTGAGTATAAGTATAGTAAGTATACTATGGACCATGTATCATGTACCTTGTAGTGTACTAGAAAGTATAGTAATTTATTACTTTTTCGGAGTAAATTGGAACATTTTTAAGTTTATAAAAGTATACTTTAAGTATACTTTATTTCATTTTAAGATTGGAAAAGTATACTTTTAGACTTTAGTAGACTTTTCTTTATACTTGTCAGTATAAGTCAAGTATACTTCACTATACTACTCTTAAGCATATAAAATATAGTATATAAAAAGTAAACTTCAAGTATACTGCCTCAGTTTTAGTTTATAATAAGTATACTCGCAGTACACTTGAATAAACTACTTTTTTGCTAAGGGTGGTGCTGTAGGTGCACTTGTATTGCAACATTAGTAATATGTTATCACTGTAGTCTTAATAATAAGTGTTTGTCTTGAGCTGATGTTAAAGGAAAACATCAGCTTTTTGATTTACTCATTTGCGGTCAACCTCAGAATTTGTCAAAAGGGTGTATATGCTTCTTTTCTGTCTTTTTTGCAACGCCCTGGCTGACAACCTTTGGATAGCATAATGCACTAGAAACCTATGCCATCCCATTTAGGCCTTGGGAGTTATAGGCTAGAGCTGGTGGCATCCACTTCCAGTGAATTATGCTAAAATAGTATCAGACAGTATCAGACTGGACATTGGAAGCACAGAGAAGAGAAGGGTAAAAGGTACACCCTCTTAACTAACTCTGAAGTAGACTAAGCTAATTAGCTCATTTTCCCCCCCAAAATTGATGTTTTCCTTTAAACGCTTCACTGATGACATTTGTTAGCATGAATTTAGTGTAAATCTTTTAAAATAATAATTGTTTACTTGTGTGTAATGCTGTGGCTTTATTTAAGGTATTTGATAGTACACATTCAGAGGAAATCTGTAAACTGTAACTTGAGACAATTTCTGCACATTTTATTTGCACTTAATGCAAAAGTGTGTGTGGCCATGTATTTATCGCATTGTGGGGACCTTTTGTCCCCTAAAATCACTTTTATCAGTTTTTTTGGGCTTTGTAGGGACATTTGAGAGGTCCCCATGAGGAAAAATGACTTAATAGAAAATGTGCTTGTTTTATTTGAGAAACTAAAAGAGGTAAAAGATGTGCTTTTGGTTAGTGAGGTTAAGGTTGGGGTTAGGATTAGGTGTAGGTGTAAAATTATGTACTTAGTCAATATGGGAGTCTATGGAAGGACGTCAGAAAGATAGTAATACACAGACTTGAGTGTGTGTGTTTGTAAAACAAGGCTGCCATACACAGCGTCAAACACTTTAAATATGATGTGCCATTTAAAACGGCATCACAACAACAAACTCCTGCAAACTCCTGTGACAAAAAGGGTGAACGAAGGCCAAACATCTATACAACAGAGTTTTGCTGCAACATGGTCTCAGTCAAGTGCGAAAGCTCAAGAAATAACCAGGTGCATTGGAGTTTTTATTGCAAAAGACATGAGACCATTTTCTGTGGTCGACAATGTTGGATTTCGTGAATTGGTTAGGGTACTGGAGCCCAGGTACCATATTCCGTCACGCCCGCACTTCAGTCAAGAGGTAGTTCCAGCCCTGTACCATGAAGCTAAGGCAAAGGTGGTCGACGGTCTGAAAAAAGCAGAGAATGTGGCAATTACAACTGACGGGTGGACTTCGTTTGTCAGAGCTATATTACAATCGCGGCGCATGTTATTACCACGAAGTGGGAAATGAAAAGTTTCGTGCTTCAGACTCGCCCACTTTTTGAGTCGCACACTGGGTCTAACATAGCCGAAGTTTTAAAAGCGGCTGTACAAGAGTGGGAGCTTGATAGGGCTCCTCATAGTACTGCAGTTGTTACTGACAATGCCCGCAACATGGAGGCGGCAGTGAGAGAAGCCGGGTTGTCACCGCATATTAAGTGTTTCGCACACACATTGAATCTTACGTCGCAAGCAGGTTTAAATGTGCCTCACGTCAGTCGACTGCTTGGTCGCGTAAGAAAAGTCGTGGCTTTCTTTCACCGCAGTGCCACAGCCACAGCGGAAAAGCAAAAAGATGCTTGAGATCGCATCACATAAGCTTATCATTGATGTGGCAACGAGATGGAACAGCTCCATGGATATGCTGGAACGCTATCTCGAGCAACAAGCGGCTATAACGGCTTCTTTTTTGAGCACAGAGGTGCATAAAAATGCCCGTCAACTCGATACTCTGGATAGCAACAACATCACTGATGCAGAAGAAATAGTAAATCTACTTAAACCTCTAAAAAAGCTACCACTGTCCTCTCTGATGAAAAGAGCGCCACCCTGTCACTCATTGTGCCCTTGAAAGCCATGATCGAGCAGAGCATGACACAGGATGAGAAAGACTCTACAATTATAGCTAACATGAAAGCAGCCATCCTGCAGAACCTCTCAGGCAGATAGAGAGAAGTACAGGATTATCTGCTAGAAAGTACTGCACTGGACCCCAGATTTTGATCGTTGCCCCACCTACTCCCTGAACAACGCGAAGAGGTTTTCCACCGGTTGATAGACAAATCAAACCAGTTACAGCAGGTATCTTTGTCTGCATTATTTTAGAATCTGTATATTTGTATTTGCATATTTATGTACTTTGTGATATGTGTGTGTGTGTGTGTAACTGCAGCTGTACTAAACCTCCCCAGTCCTTAATAGTTTGTTTTAATATTTTTTTTTAAGGCTGGCACTGTGGAGCAAACAGAAAAGAAAGAGGGAGGTGCCAGTGATGAAGATCCCACTGATGCAGCAGAGAAAAGAGAGACAACACAGAGAGCTGAGCAAGAACAGCCACCACCTTGCAAAAAGACAGCACTGGAAAGTCTCCTTGGTGCAACTTTTGCTAAACCAACAATCAGTCAGGCCAAACGTAGGATTGAAGTAGAGATTGACATGTACAAAAAGGACACTTGTATTCCCCTCACTAGCTGTTCACTGAGATGGTGGAAAAAAAATGCTCAAATGTACCCACTTCTTTCTTCTCTTTCCAAGGCTTACCTAACAGTTCCAGCAAGGTCTGTTCCCAGTGAACGTGTTTTTTTTATGGCAGGGGATATTGTGAGTGCTCAAAGATCCCAGCTTTTGCCTGCAAATGTAGATATGCTGTTTTTTTTGCAAAAAAAAACAAAAAAACAAAAAAGTAACCTAAACAAACACTAGTGTTTATGTTGAACAGAACACCAAGTAATTTATTTAAAATTTTTTTACTGCTTTAAGAAGTTCTGTCTGAGGTATCTTCAATTTTAAGTTCATGTTAAATTTAACAATTTTTTCAGTGACAGAAAGACATATTCAGTTGTTATTTTGAATGCAGAAGGTTTTTTTTATTAAACCTTGAAATGTGTATTGTATGTACAACAAAGAAAGTTATTGAAATTTGTTAATGTTTTTGAAATAAATCTGTTATTTGAATTTCAGTTTTATTTTTAAATTTTGTTCAAAATATCGTGATACATATCGTATCATGAACCCAGTATCGAGATACGTACCGCATCGTGACCTGGGCATATCGTTACACCCCTAATCAACAGAATTTGTGTGATTCTGGAAAAGACTGGAAGCTCGTGCTGTATCTCATTACAAACAATAAGACCGATTCGATATTCTGCACCATCAATTTTAACCCAATTAGTGCGAAAGGCATTTTCATTCTGTGGAATTGAAAGAGACATAACCAATTCATCAACAACACCAGACTCTTCAAAATGGTACAAACACATATTCTTTATGGTGGAATGTCAATGTGTCCCAATGATACCCAATAGCCATCTGGTGTTTTTTGGCTAAAGACTTGGTGATATTTTTAAAGTGTTTGAGAGTGTTTTTGAAAAGCTTATGCTTTGCTTCAAATCTCATACTCCAAGTGTGCAAAAGAGGACCAATTTTCCTAATGCATGATGGGTAATGTATCATGAAATGATGTTTGGGTATTAAATTTCGGTCTGGGTACAATAGCTTAAAAAGTTGGTGGTGTTCATGAATTAAGTGCTTAAGTACTAAAGTCATCCCATACGTAATGCTTGGTGAAAAAATAATGCTCATTATTTGTAACAAAAGAAGCAGCAAGTTCCAGTTTTGATTTGAAAGTGGAACAACATCCCCAAACAGCAAGGGGGTGTTCCTTACAAGGCATAGAGTTTGAATTGAATTCAAGCCCAAACTGTTTCCAGTGTGGTCCAAGTTCACATTTGTTGGATGGTTTTTACGTTCCATGTAACCATAGTCATATGAATTGATATGTGAAAGAAGCTCTTGCTTTGAGAGAAAATGTTCAGTCAAATAGGCAAACAACAACTTGAGCTCATACTGAGCCACTCCTTCAAGGACATCATGCATGATGTCAAAGGAAAAATTGCTGCACATATGAAAAAACTGTAAAGTGTTTAATGCTGAATTTCTCTTGACCCCATAAACATTGTTAAGCTGTGGGTCTGATTGAAGAGTTTCACAATGCATTTGGAAACTTTGCTCATCACGCATTATGACCCTGTGATCATAGAGATCTATTTTAGGTCTCTCCAGGAGGCTTAAGTCATTTTTTCATCACATTTCGTTTTGTCAGTTGAGCAGTTGCTTAAATTGGCTAGCCGCTAATGGTATTTTTGACAAGTTTCTTTGTTTAAAATGTAGAAATACACAGTGTCTATAATGCATAGTTGGCAAATTGCTTGAAATAACATTAGACTGTGCTTGGAAAATCGTAGGGGCAGTAACATTACTATGAAAGTGTCACGTTGCGGATATGGAGCGGACGCAGGTTGCAGGAGGGTTTTCGTGGCATTATAAGTTTATTTACAAAGTATGTAAGACGAGGGATTAGGAGGGATCAGACTGGAGGAACAGGGACACAAGACAAAGACGCGGAGACAGGCTACCACATTCACTACACAAAACCCTATGGCTAACTCGGGGAACAGGAACAGGAACAGGCTGGGACTAAGGATGGAATAGATCGGGAACACAACGGGACAACAACCTAATACTAACCTAAGAGAACCTAATACTAACCCTGAGCTAAATGCTAATGCTAACGCTATGCTAATGCTAACATTACAAGGGTAAGGGTCAAGTGGGAGTGACTAACACTAAAGTTACCTATGCTATGCTAATGCTAATGTTAATTGCTAATGCTAAAGGGAAAAGGTTAACAGGAAGTGACTATGCTAAGGCTAACCATGCTATTGCTAATGCTAACAGCTATGCTAACTTCTCAACTATTTCCTAAAGATCTAACAGATACTAACACAGAGCACATCACAAAGACGACTTAACTTTGACTTCCAGCAGACAGCAGAAGACAGACAGAAGCATAGGCAGAGACTCAAGGTTATAATGCAGGATCAGTGAAGACATGAATATTGTGAGGGTGCATGGACAAAGACTAGGACAAATGACAGAACTTATATAGGGGCCTAACTCATGACACTAAACAAGACAAACAGGGGACAACCAATAGATTACACAGAACCACACAGAGGGGAGGAACCAACACAACACAACCATATAAGGACACACACACAAAACAGTGAACCATGAACCCGGGAAAACACTATCTACATAGTCTTTGGCGGCCTCTGGTGGCCACCGGGGCCAACTGTCCCAGGGCAGACCTGACAGAAAGCCAACGTAGGTATAGGAAGGTAGCATAAAAGTCAGGCATGATAGGTCAGTAGTTAATGTTTTGGGCATTACAATTTGCTAAGCTTATATACCTGTGTTCAAATCCCAGGGGGCTTAAACCATTTTGACATCACATTTATTTTTATCCGTAGAGCAGTTGGTTGAATTGGCTGGCCATTAATTGTATTGTTTCTTTGTTCAAAATTTGGAAATGAAGTATCTACAATGCTTAGCTGGCAATAGCTTGACATAACATTAGACAATGCATGAAAATTTCTAGTGGAGGATTAACATTACTATGAAGGCCAACATCGGTATAGGAGGCTTGGTTAAAAGGCTAAAGGAAAAGATGTTTTTAAAGTCATGGATATTACAATTTGCCAACCCTTTAGACGTGTGTTCAAACCCCAGGAGGCTTAAGACATTTGTGACCCTCCACGACAAAACCAGTCGCTTGTCGCAACGGAGGTTTCTGAGAAAAATGACCATTTATGTTGCGTGGGGTAAAATTTTGGATTTTTGATTTTTAGTGTTTTGAAACAGTGGAAGGTCTACACTGTACTGTTGTGAATAAATTTAGCTGAAAAACTTACCTTTTCCATCCTATAAACGTGACTTTCTAGAGGTGAGGAATTCAATTCCAGCAGAATGTTAAACGTTTCGCTCTACTTCAATGTTTACGGTAAATCCACTCGTTGACTAGCGAGTCTCCTGAGTTCAGTTAACCTAACGCAGGTAGGCTATCCGTGTGGCTGTGAATGCAGCGTAGGCTACGGTAAATACAAACATAGCCGCGACCGCACCAAGCGTCTGTGACTGCTAGGAAGTGTAATCTGGTTTTTCATCACATTTCTTTTTAAGTAGGTCAGTTGGTTGTTAAGGCTGGCTGCTAATGGCATTTTTGACAAGTGTCTTTGTTTAAAATTTAGAATTACACAGTGTCTTCAATAATTAGCTGGCAATAGCCTGAAATAACATTAGACAGTGCTTGAAAAATCGTAAGGGCAGTAACATTACTATGAAAGCCAAAATACAATAGGTATAGGAAGTTAGCCTAAATGTCAGGCACAAGAGCTCAGTTGTTAATGTTTTGGGCTTTACAATTTGCTAACCTTTTAGATCTGTGTTCAAATCCCCGAAGGCTTAACCAATTTTTTCATCACATTTCTTTTTATCAGTAGAGCAGTTGGTTAAATTGACTGGCCGCTAATGGTATTTTTGACAATTTTTTTTGTTTAAAATTTAGAAATACAAAGTGTCTACAATGCATAGCTGGCAATAGACAGAAATAACATTAGACACTGCTTGAAAGTTGGGGGGGGGGGGGGGGGGCAGCAACATTACTGTGAAGGCCAACATAGGAATAGGAAGCCAGCTTATCAGTCAGACGCAATAGCTGAGTTGTTAATTTTTTTTGGCATTAAATTTGCTAGTCGTTTAAATTTGGTTGTTTAAAAGGCTGAAGGAAAATATGTTGCTGCACATATGAAAAAACTGTAAAGTGTTTAATGCTGAATTTCTCTTGACCCCATAAACATTGTTAAGCTGTGGGTCTGATTGAAGAGTTTCACAATGCATTTGGAAACTTTGCTCATCACGCATTATGACCCTGTGATCATAGAGATCTATTTTAGATCTCTCCAGGAGGCTTAAGTCATTTTTTCATCACATTTCGTTTTGTCAGTTGAGCAGTTGCTTAAATTGGCTAGCCGCTAATGGTATTTTTGACAAGTTTCTTTGTTTAAGATTTAGAAATATGCAGTGTCTACAATGCTTAGCTGGCAATAGCTTGAAATAACATTAGACAATGCCTGAAAATTTCTAGGGGGGGGATTAACATCACTATGAAGGCCAACATAGGTATTGGAATCTTATTTAAAAGGCAGAAGCAATAGCTATTTTTAAAGTTATGGACTTTACAATGTACTAAGCTTTTAGACCTGTGTTCAAATCCCAGGAGGCTTAGGCCTTTTTTCCATCTCATTTATTTTTATCCGTAGAGGAGTTGAATTGGCTGGCCGTTAATGGTATTTTTTCTTTGTTTAAAATTTAGAAATACATAGTTTCTATACTGTGCTCCAAATTATTTCGCTTATGCTGAAAATGGAATCTGTCATACATTTTCTTTACATAGATCATTTTTCTAAAAACAAATGATGTTCTATTTGAAAAAACTTCTTTACCATGAAGTTACATGTTAACAAAAGAGCCCTTCTTTGATATCACCTTAACAACTTTCTCATTCATTGAACTTGTGAGAATGCCAGAATTGCCTCCCAGAGCTGCTGTTTGGAGGTATACTGCCACCCACTCTCATAGATCTTCCTTTTAAGGATGCTCCACAGGTTCTCAATAGGGTTGAAGTCAGGAGATGATGCGGGCCACACCATGAGTTTTTCTTCCTTTATACCAATAGGAGCCAAAGATTCAGTAGTGTTTTTGCAGCATGAGATGCGTTGTCTTGAATGAAAATTATGTTACTTCAAAGGCGTGGTTCTTCTTTTTATACCATGGCAAGAAATGATCAGTTAGACCCATACATATTTTGCATAGGTCATTTTGACACCTTCAGGCACTCTAAAGGGGCCTACCATTTCACTTCCCATAATTCCAGCCCAAAATATCACTCCGCCACCTCCTTGCTGACGTCGCAGCCTTATTGGGACATTGTGGCCATCCACTAGCCATCCAGAACTCCATCCATCTGGACCATCCAGTGTAGCATGGCATTCATAAGTGAAAAAAACAGTTTGAAAGTTAGTCTTCATGTATTTCTGAGCCCACTGCAAACGTTTCTTCTTGGTTAGGGCTGGCCTAAATGCAGCTTTATGCACAACTGCTAGTCTTTGGAGTATCATACCATTCTCCTAGATAGGCTTCAACATGCTGTTGGTATCAGGGGAGTGGCCCTCTATTGGTTCAAATCCTTCTTTTTAGACAGGTATCAGTATGTGAATATAAAAATTGATTCCTCAAAACATGTCAAGGTGAAATATAGAGTGCCACAAGGATCAGTTTTGTGTCCCTTGCTGTTTTTGCTATACATGCTACTTTTAGGCTCAGTTATTCATAGGCATGGAGTTAGTTTTCATTGTTTTGCAGACAATGCATAATTATATATCTGCTAAACCAGAAGATATAGAGCAACACAGAGACGCAGAGTTTTCAGACCCTATGAACTTGAACTGAATTACCAATGTAATATTGAACTAATTTTAGCTTTATGTTGCTGATTGGATCTTAGCAAGCGGCCCCAGCAATAACTTGGGATTCAAAAGCTTCCCTTGGACTATTTTTATATCTTCACTTCTTTAAAAATGATTAATTAATGATAAATATTTAACTAATGTTTACTTGTGTTTTAAATGTTTACACACACCTTTTACACACTTCTTTAAAAATTATTGATTCATGATTAATCTTTAACTACTGTTTACTTGTGTATTAAATGTTCATGCACCCAGTCGCCCAGAGGAGGATGTTGTTCAATTCCGAGTCTTGGCTCCTCTCGAGGTTTCTTTCTGCTAGATGGAGTTTTTCCTTGTCATTGTCTCCTCAGGCTTGCTTGTTTGACGTTTGGGCCATTTATATGTAAAGCGCTTTGAGACACTAACTGTTAGTACGCTATATAAAAAAATTTAATGGAAGTCAGAAAAGGTTATAGTGTAAAGAAACTGTACTTGGTATTGCCAGGTAGTCTCCCCTTCAAGTACTAACCAGGTCCAACACTGCTTAACTTCTAAGATTAGAGAAGATCTGGCACTCTGTGTGGTGTGCCTGCAAGCAAGAAGCTTGCTCAAAAGCAAGCTAAAAAAACACTAAACTGACAGACAACCTGCTCTAATACATACAGTCAGCATTCAATAAAATGCTCATTAAAAACAACACATCATCTGGTTTATTTGTGCTTCTATTTTTAACAATATGTTTCAACATGCAGGTCTGAGCTTTCCAAACATGGGGCCAAACTATTTGCTTAGAAACAGTGGCACACGGACACTTTTTACAGAGACACTTTGGCTAAATGGAAACTTTGCTGTCTGTCCCTTTAACTCAAAGTTAGGAACATTATGGCAGGAAGTGGAGAAATCAGAACCGAGTGCAATATTAAATAATTTGATCCAGAAATGCACCTGGTATTCCTACATCCACGTCTAATTCTATTCTACAAGAAAACATCAATAATTGTATGCTTATAAATGTTGGGAGGGCAATTCTAATGTTACGCCATAGCATGAATGAGTTGCTCTTGAAAGCAACACTGAAAATGCCAGAACTTATCTGATCTTTGAAGCTAGGCCTGGTAAGTACTTGAATGGGAGACCGCCTGGGAATACCAGGTGCTATAAGCTTTTGCACTCTTTTATCCATTTACCTTAAATATAATAAAATAATAAATTAGATTATTAACATTTCATTTAATTTACATTGCTTAACTAAATAACTGAAAGCTAAAGCGCACAACTTGTCATGTAATTTTTTTCAGAAGTCACTGTAAATGTACTGCCTCAAACTAGTGATATTTCTGACCACCATCTTATTTTTACCTTAGCCAAAATACAAATTCCCCAACTCACTTCTGTACCAAGCATACAATCATGTCAAATACAGTTACTAACTGTTGATAATCTCTCTGATCTATCGTTTCTAACAGGAGAAATGTCCAATCCCACTGAACTTGAGAGTAATATGGATTATCTAAAATTTATGCTTTGTTCCACCTTAGATTAAACTGCTCCATTAAAAATTGAAAAGATCAAACTAAATAAAGCCTCCTCTTGGTGTAATGACCACTTACGTACCTTAAAACAAGAGACGCGGAAATTAGCATGAAAAGAGGCTATGGGAAACTATAAAAAGGGTCTTAGAGCTGCTAAATCAGAATACCTTTCCTTACTATTTGAGAGAGAGAAACATGGTGTTCTTTAACATGGTGTCCAAACTGACTTCATAGCCAGATTACGCCTCATACTGTGCCAAAAATATTTTCTAGTCAATTAGACAGAATTTCCTGAATACTCAAATAACTACAGTGCCTTTACATGGCATGTACTAATACTGCAGCGGCCTTATTTGAATCATTTACCCTGGCGTTTTAAGACATTAAAATCCAGGAATATTCATTTGGGAGATGAAGAAACTCAGATTTGGAGAAAGGCAGGAACATTTATCATGACTCCTTTCAGAATTATGGAAACAATAAAAAACTCCTCTGCCTTAAAACTCTGTTGTAAGACATTCAAATTAAAGAATTTGCATTTGGGAGCTGCAGAAATAAAGTTATGTTTTAAACCATAATCAAATTATAGCAGCCTGTAAACTGAAACCATAATGTTTATTTTTTATTTTTAGGAAAAATAATTAAATCATAATTAAACCAAAGAAAAAGACAGCCTTTCCAGAACTTTGGCTGCCCCAATTTTTTCCCCTTCGGATCTACATCAATCTCTTTATTAACCTTTAGTGCACTCAGTTGACGGAAACACTTCATACCGACGGAAAGCTTTAATCCATGCCGCTGTCTCAATGTTTAATATTAGAACGTTTACTCAGCATTTTAAAGCACGGTAAAGAAAAATTTTGTCAAATCACACACTTCAAAAATAGGGCTTTAAAAACCTAAACAGGAGTAGGCTATTGCTGTTATAAAACAATTTGTCTGAATTTTTGAATAAACTAAACTATGAAGCTTACTGTGAAGCTTATCTGGCACCTCGAAACATAAACAAGGTCTTCAAAGCCTTAAGAATTTACAGAACACCAACACCATATGTGTGCACGTCACGTTACATGATTCACAGACCAATGACAAGTCAGCTTCCTCAAGCTTTTTTTGCGGTCACCTAAACTAAGAGTGTCAGAGAAAACACCAAATCTAATTTCATTTTTGTAACAAGTAACCACACTCGCGCTGAAAATGTATCGGAGTAAAAGTATGCACTTAAATTAGGAAATGTAGTGAAGTAAAAAGTGAAAGTTGACAAAAAAAAACTCAAGTAAAGTACAGATACTCCAAAAACATACTTGAGTACAGTAGTGAAATATTATTACCTCGTTACTATACACCATTGATCCTAACTCCTTTCAGAATGCTGGAAATAATGAAAGAACATGTCTGCCTTGTTTAAAACTCTGTTTTAATATATTTAAATCAAGGACTTTGCATTTGGGATTGGCAGAAATAAAGTTATACTTTAAACCATAATGAAAATATACCAGCCTGTAAAACACTGCAAACATGTAGAAAACGACTTTTCGTAACATTAAAGTCATGTTCATGTAGTTTTATAACGTGTGCTTAAAGGAACCGTTTTCTTGATTATAAACTGCTTTATTGATGAAAAACCTCAGTAGTATATACACCTACTTTATGACAAAATGATTTATGACCCTAAGCACCGCCCACCTGTCAAGGAGGCCCCACCCCCTCATCAATCAACCCCTCCCCCTGTCCCCGCCCTGATAACGCAACATGTGAAAATTACGTGCATACCGTAGATTACGGGGTGCCGTTCTGGCGATGATGTAAGGTGTGAAAGTATGTCCGAAGTCCGAACGGCGAACGAAAGAGATATATTCCATTTGAAAGACAGAAGAAAATATCTAAAGTCCGAACGGTGACTGAAAATGTGGAGACTTGTATGTTTGTGTGATCCATAGAAGACTGAGCAGAAGAACCGCATGTGTGTGAGGGGTCATCTGGTTTTGTCTCTTGGGCGGTACTGTATTGGACGTCATTGGAATTTGGAGGGCCTGTCACTTACAGCTGTGAGCGATGTCATGTGGAATTCCCCGCGCAGGGGTCTAATGATGACGTTGTTGGAATGTGCTGAGTCTGTATCAGCTGTGAGCGATGTCATGTGGAATTCCCCGCTCAGGGATGTATGGATGACATCACTGGAATTCGGGGGCCCTGATAGTGTTTGTACGGCTGTATCTCTTTGAACTGCACGAGGCCTCATGTCGAAAGGTCGTGGGTCAGCGAGAGCATGCGGGTTTTTTTTCATCCTTTTGTTGTAAGGAATTCTACAGAAGATGGAATAAAAGACTGGTTAGAAATGACAATCAGGAAGAATTACAGACTTGTTTTTTGTGTGAGCGATGTCATGTGGAACTCCCCGCGCAGGGATGTATGGATAACGTCATTAGAATTCAGGGCTGGTGCTTGTCAACTATAAAATACAGACCTTACAGGCTGAAAGAGGTACAGCCGGACAAGACGAACCCTCGACCCAAGGATGGAGGAATCTCCCAAAAAAGCTCCCCCCAACCCTTCAGCCATGGACATTATGAATGCTATACAATCATTTAAGCAAGAGTTTCACGACGAAATAGACGAAGTACTGTCGGCGATTACACATGTACAAGCTGATGTTAAAGAATGCAGCGGCCGAATCGCAGAGGCAGAACAGCGCATTTGAACAGTCGAGGACGACATTAGCGTGCTGCAAGGTCTCGTGGAAACCCTGGTTAAAAAGGCAAGATTTCTGAGCACTTGGCGTGCAGGAGCCGACGCAATAATCTTCGTATTCTGGGTATACTTGAGAAAGACGAAGGCTCAGACCCGCGAGCTTTCATGGAGAAATGGATGGCGGACATTCTGAGCATACGTGCTCCTGCGCTGGAGATAGCTCACCGAATAACAACCTCAAAACCGAGCTCTGCTCCAAGAGTATTTATTGTGAAATGCCTGAATTACAGGGACAGAGAAAACATTTTTAGAGCCGCGAGAACCAAGAAAGAACTGACATACAAAAACAAAAATAAGGTTCCTCCCGAACCTTTCAACAGAGGTCTACAAAAAAACAGAGCGAATACGACGGCGTGACGAAAAAGCTGCGGGAACGGGAACCACCGAATCATCTTCCTGGCCAAGCTGCTCTTGCTCTTGTTTTAAGTGCAATACAGCCAAGGGAACATTTATACACTGTATTTGGGGCTGTGAAAAAATCAGTAGGTTCTGGAGGGAAGTGTTTAACATAATTACAAATATTCTGGATGTGAATGTTGTATTAGATCCTAAGCTGGCACTGTCACATATATACCCGACAAGTCTTAACCTGAGAACCAAAGAATATAAGCTAATTGACTTTGCCATTCTACAGGCAAAACGAACTATAATGTTTAATTGGAAAAAATGTTTAAAACTCTCTTTTATGACATTTAAACCATGTAATTTGGCATTTTGGAGTTGCAGAATTAAAGTTATACTTCACGCCATAATCCAAATATGACAGCCTGTAAAACACTGCAAACTTATAGAAAACGACTTCATATGACCTTAAAGTCATGTTTATGAAGTCTGATAATATTCGTCCTGACAAGAGCTGTTTTCTTGATTAAAAACTGCTTTATTGCTGAAAAAGCGCTTAAGGAGCGCTCTGAGGTGGCTTCCTGGTATGGCGGCGCACTGAATAGACGCGGCTAATCATGCTCCGCTGCAAATCCTGAAAATAATACTGTCTAAGCAATCCAGTTGACACGAAATAGTTCTATACGATAATTAAACGCATATCATGAATGAAAATGCCAAAAAAGCGAACTAAAGATAAGTACAAAGGGCTTGTTAATAAGGAAAGTGTGTCAGGATCGGACCCTGAAGAGGGAAAGTCTCACAAGTCAGCCCAGGCAAGTAATGCAAACATCTCGGACAATAAGGGAAACCCTTCAGCCATGGACATTATGAATGCTATACAATCATTTAAGCAAGAGTTTCACGACAACAAAAGACAGAGCAAATACGACGGCGTGACGAAAAAGCTGCGGGTACGGGAACTTCTTAAACACCGAATCATCTTCCCGGCCAAGCTGCTCTTTACCGTTGGAGTGCGAAGAACCATCTTTGACACACCGGCAGATGTGGAGAACTACATCAGGGAGATGGACGATTCTGAGTCACGAGATTAGTAAGGGAAAAATCTCACTCCTTAAACGTGAACCACAGCGAATTTGATAGGGAGTCTACAAACGCTGGGTTCTGATATCGCTTGGGTACTATAAGGGTATAGTTTGACATGGTTGAGGGTCGAGTCAATAATGAAAAACGTTTAAAAGTTACAATATACATAAAAGTTACTTTGTTAATAGAGATGCTGGCGTTTGACAAATGTCGATTGCAGGGAAACAATGAGCAGCAAGAAAAGAAGATGTAAAGAACATTGCTAAGCAATGGTTCCTCATCATAATGTGGACCTATTTCAGTTAGTTAAAGGAAGGACAATGTGTTCAAATTGGGTATGTTGAGGTTCAGGGGCGGGAAATTCCTCTCATCAATATGGTGCCTACTTTATTTACCTATAAGCTGGATCGTATATCTGCTTTCAATGCTCCTCTTTCATTTGGACTATTCCAAGACATATAAATAATAGATGTAACAAATAATGTCAGATCTCTTAATTGAATGTATTTCATGGGACTGTAGAGGCCTCCATAAACTCATTAAAATTAAACAAGTTATGAACAGGATAAGTCAATTAAAAGCAAAGACAGTGTTTTTACAAGAAACACACCTGTTAGCCAATGAGACTATTGAGATTAAGCGTAGGTGGCCAGGACAGGTCATCTCAGCTTCTTACTCCACCAGTTCTAGGGGTGTAATGATATTAATACACAAATCTATTCCACTACGGATTGAACAGGTATTAGAGGATCCCAATGGAAGATTTATAATAATACAAGGTTATCTTCTTTCTACACAATTAAATTTAATTAATGTCTACGGACCTAATATTGATGATGCTAATGTTTACAATAATTTATTTCAGAGAATTTCAGCAATGCCAGGCAAGTACCTAATTGCTGGGGATTTTAATTGTGTTTTGGATCCAACTATAGATAGATCCTTCGGATCTCATAACACTCACACAAGATCAAGAAAAATAATGCACTACTTCATGAAAGAACTAAATTCAATGGACATCTGAAGACATCTAAACCCATCAAAGAAAGAATTTTCCTGTTACTCTAGTAAAAGTTATTCCAGAATTGATTACTTTTTGGTATCCTCGGCGCTCCTTGCTAACATCAAAAGTTGTAGGTAT
>JAVGVS010001474.1:0-20149 GCA_032718565.1 Distichodus sexfasciatus
TAAAGTGATGAATAAGACATTGTCATACCTCCAATGAGTACACAAAGACCACATTCCAAAAGTGTTTAGAAACATTTCACCTTGTCGCATGACTTTAGAAAAAGGTCTTGCTGTAAAGTAAGAACAATTAGTGACTAATTATGTTCAGTATTTTCTAATTACGTGTTCGTAGAATCTTGACATTAAATGTGACATTTTTCTGTGTAAAATTTCTGCAGAATATCTCGCTACAGAAGGAGATAATGAAGGTAAGACGTGTTCTGTGGGGCCACATAAACCTAAATGGAATGAAAGGGAATTAAATGGGATTAGTAATAGCTCCAGGTGTAAAAATGTGCTTAGAGAGCAAAACTGAAGTGGTGCTCTAGCTATTTTTGCAGTTGTACAGGGTAAAGATACTATGAAGACCCTGAAAGGGGGAAAATGCTGGTTGACACTTTCTTGAGTTTGCAAAACCTTTCAAGTAAATTTCTTCCATTGGTGTACACATTCCATGGTTGTGATGCCAAACCTTCCAAGAAGTACAACATACTGTTCTTATTTAATATGTGCTTTATTCTCTGTGCAGTTCATTTCACTACAGTAGGACTGAACCCTGATGAAGGTAGGACATGTTCTGTGGGGTAACTAAAATAGGATTAAAGGGAATTAAATTGAATGAGTTATTGTTCTAGGTAGAGAACAAAACTATCTTTTTCTTGTCACATTGTGTACATACACTGCTGCTAATAAATAAGAATTACACCACTGCTTAAAATTCCAAACGTTTACTGACAAACTTTACCATGAACAGATTTCTATCCCTTGTAGATGTCTGTAGAGTATGTTGTAAAACCTGACACTAAAAAATGGCGGTGAAAACATACTTTAATTGGAATCACGACTGTAAAAAGAACAAAAACAAACAAACAACAAAAACAAACAAACAAGCAAAAATATATATGGTTTAATCTTATTAAATGTTGCCTTACTCTCTGTGCAGTTCATTCCACTACAGTAGGACTGAACCCTGATGAAGGTAGGACATGTTCTGTGAGGTTACCTGAACTAAAATGGGATTAAAGGGAATTAAATGGGATGAGTAATTGTTCCAGGTGGAAAACAACAATTGTACTCTTTTTCCTGCTTATCACTTTGTGTACATACACTGCTGCTTGTGAATAACAAGTATTACAGCACTGCTCAAAATTCTTCATCCTTTGGCAAAAGTTGGTCCTGCTTTCTTTGTGTGAGAACATATTTCAGCACAGGAACATAGCAGTGCTGAGCTTCATTATGTAGATACACCCTGGAAACATTCTGGAAATACCTTAAATGTGACCCATATCCCGTATCTACATGAATTGTTGAACTCAACCGTACACAAAAATGTGGTTTAGCTTGAGCTGGAAAATACTTGCAAAACCAGTTCATCCGTTAGTGAGATATATGTTCCAATTTATTCCAGTATGTATATACAGTATATCATTGTTTAAAATATTTAATTGTTACATTATTATTTAATACACATTTCAACAGGTAAATCCAAGATGAAAATAAGATTTGATGTCGTCCATTTCACATTTAACTGTAAAATTACTTCAGGTTTGATAACTCCATTAGAGCTACTAAAGGAAAGAAACAAGGTGACACTACAATAAAGTTCTGCAGATTTATTAAAAAGACTGATGATTCTTTTAAAGCCAAATGTGGACCTTATTATCAACAAATATGAACTTACACCAACCATGCAACTATAGTTCCTTTTCAGAGAGAGATAGAGGAGATGTCTTTGGTTATTTATGCATCTGTACAGGATTAATACTATATTTCATCTTGCAAGACCTTCCAAGTAATTTGTTAATATCTGTGAACCTCTTATATTTAGGTACGTGGTCAACAGTTGCGATATGTTGCCAAACTTACCCGGAAGTACAGTATACTGACCCCCAGAAGTACCTAATATACTGATGGTGGCGTAATGGTTAGGGGGTTCTCCTGTGATCAGAAGGTTGCCACTGATATACTCATGAGCAAGGTACCACGGGTGCTGCTTATGTTAGCTGCTCCACTGCTCCTTCACGGATGGGCTAAATGCAGAGTACACATTTGGTCGTGGTGCACTGTGTGCTGTGCTGTGGTGTGTTAAAACACAAAATTTAATGGGATTTTTATAGGAAGTGCATCTCACATTTTTTCTACTAAAAGATTTTATACACATCCCCAGCAGTGCTACATAAAATATGTGAACTTATCATAGAAAACGTTGACAAAAGCATACTTATGCTGACCACGACATCAAAGAATAATGTGGTATGAAGGAGAATCTCCACTACGCAACAGAGTTGACAATACTTGACAGGCCAGACTGGTTCTTCAAAAGGCTAAAACCAGAAACTGGAGCACTGCTGTCAGGAGCTAGTCGGCACCTTAGTGGTGCAGACAGTAGGGGGCGCTGTGTTTTGTTTGTTTTGGGGTTTTTTTATTCTGTCTCGTCTTGGCCCTTACGTCCTGTTAGTTGTAATTAGTGTCACCTGTGTTTAGTTTAGTCCGTGGTTCCTGTCTGTGTATTTAAGTCTGGTTTTGTTAGTTTGTTGTTGCCAGTTCTCCCTCACACTTGACCCTCACACTCGTCCCTCCTTTCGTGTGAGTCCTTTTGTGTCTATGGTGTATTATGTCCTGTTTTGAATAAAGACACGTTACGTCAACTCCTGCATCTGCGTCCGCACTGTCTGGTGAGAGGGAACGTGACAACTGCCCATAAGACAGAGTCCACTTACAGTACCGTAGGTATACAGAGTTTACATAGGCACACAGGGGCCCCTAGCATTGTGAACGTGGTAATTACTAGGGTAATTACACCAGGCATTCAAAAAAAAAAAAACCTGCTTTAGTGAGTGAGTGATTATTCGTCATTAGGAACACAGCCCAGCACACAGTTCACCACAACAAAATAAGACCAGAGGGGTGGCACGTTGGTGCAGTGGTTAATGCTGATGTCCCACAGCAAAAATGTGCCGGGTTGGATCCCTGGGTCGCCTGTAGGGTGTTTTTTGTGTGGAGTTTGCATGCTTTTACGCAGGTTTCTTCAGGGGCTTCCGGTCTCCTCCCACAGTCTAAAAAGCATGCACTATAGATTAATTGGTGACTCTAAATTGGCCCTGTAAGGCGTGACTGTGTGAGTGTGTGCGCACTGCAGTATGGTAGCGACTGCCCAGGGTTGAATAAATGAATGAAATGAATGAATGAATGAATGGATGGATGGATGGATGGATGGATGAATGGATGGATGGTTGGATGAATGAATGGGCAGCACTGGGGAACAGTGCTCATGTGTACCTCAGTGGAACCATTACCGCTCCGGAACTTGAACCAGCAGCCCTCATCCTCACGCAGCTAACTCCCTATCCCTTACACCACCAACCCAGTACTAACTGATATCAGTGGTTTTTAATAATGTAGCTTGTGATTTTATAACTTGCCAACAATTTGCGACAATAGAATGATTTCAAAGGTGGTGTAGATGATGAAAAGATCATGACTTCAGGTTTTTTCCCTTACTACAGTTACTTCAGAGAGTGATCCATGCTACAGCTACACGTCCCTGGACCAACCCTGGAGAGCCAATAACCAGCCTGGCTCTAACATTTGTGATGACAACTACAACTGGCACGGCTGGTACCGGCTGCTCTATTATGGGTCGGACATCCGTTTGGCAGAGAGCTGTGTTGATGTGGGCAAATGTGGTACTACTACACTCTGTGGCTCAACGGTGCTCATCCTGCGATTGAGGATGGAGTGGTCACCCGCCAGGTCTGTCTGAATGCAGGATTCGACTGCTGCTACTATTCTCACCTCTCAATACGTGTGAAAGCGTGTCCAGGAGATTACTACGTCTATGAGCTTATCAGTCCGTACTTCTGCAGTGCTTACTGCACAGGTATCATATTTATTTCTAGATTTCTAGTGTTTGTTTTATCCCCGTGTTTTAAATATATGCCATTTAAAATGTGTATTCCTGTATTTCTATTTTAAGATATTAACACTATCACATACTCAACAAATGTTAACTTGACCACAGGTTTGTATCGTTATTGTTTTATTTTCTGGACATCAAAGCTTTATACACATATTTGATTATGTTACTGGTTTTTAGGCCACTTTGGCAATTCGGAACCATAACTTTTATGTCTGTCAGATTGGAAGTCTGACGCTATACAATGACAAACAAATGGAGAAAACATTACTTTTTTGAAGACAAATGCATACTCATGAAAATAATTACTAAACAATGAATTAAATTCACTGTGACTAAGTTTTTTAATTATAGACTAAAATGAACAGTATTGTTATTTTAACTGACTGAAAAATTAAAACATTATGTGATTAAAATAAAAATAAAAAAACATTTCTGTAACATACACATTTATGGAAAGTTGCCTATGAATTGTGGCTTGATGCTAAAGTAAACACTAGCTATGTGTAGATGAAGCTTCATGAAGCCGCTTACATATATGATTCTGCAGATGACGCCTTGACTCAAAAAGTGAAACTATCGCATAAAAATGCAGCACCTTTAACCCTTTTTATTAAAGTCAAGATCGCCATCTGGTGGTACCAAACAGCAAACGCTTTATCGTAGAAATTACCAAACACTATATGAATAACAACAAAAACCTTCGTCGTTTTAACAAATAATGACGGACGCGGTTTTCTGACCAGAGACATCAACTAACACAGGTGAAAAGGGTAACTAATCGACATAGGTACAAGGCAGGGACAACACACAGCAAGATTAACAGCCAATCTGGGGAAAAAGACAAAACTAAGGTAGGGCCACACCTGTCATGCCTCCCAGACAGTTGCCCAGCTTTAGCCACTAGTGGCCGCTAGAGACACACATTGTTTCACTGGGGTTCGGGGTTCGTGTCCATATATGGGCAGGCCGTGTTGGGTCCCTCCTCTTGAGTCTAGATGTCAGTAATCTATTGGTTGTTCTTCCATTCTGGTCTCTGCTGCGTGGTTAGTTAGGCCCCTATATAAGTCCTGTCGTTTGTGTTGTTATTTGTCGGTGCTCCATCACTATGCCCTCATGATACCACTGCCCTCACCTTTACGCTTAGTATGCTGCCATGGAAGCCCTAAGCAACATCAAGTATGAGGGGGTATGGCAGATTTGCGTCCCGCCGAGGCTGGTATCGCGAAGAGAAAACCACGCGACCGGGAGCAATGGCAAATGAAGCCCTGTTCGTTATATCTGTGTGTTCTCTACCCCAAGTAAGTGCTTCCTGTATAAATGGGGGTGAAAGTTTGTTTTGTTGGAGAGTGTATGAGCGAGTATCGGACAGAATTTTTCTTTTGTTTATTTTTATGCAACTTATATTTTATTCCACATTTGCAATGTGTATAATTAAGTAGTAGTATTGTATTAGTCTAATATATTACTACTAAATTATGTACCGTGTTTACACTTGGGATGAAACGCTGACGAATGAACCGAGGCTTTGTTTGTCATCCGTCACGTGGTTTTCTGTAAACGCATACACGCCAAGTGGGGCTTGGCCTGCCACGCCTCGTTATACTTGGATACGCCGAGCCTCGGTTTCAGATATAGCCCATCACTACTTTACTTCAAACGTGAGACCCTGCCTATGTTCCCGGTTCGTCGCCTGCTGTGTGCTGTCTGCCTTTTGGCCTCTAAGTCAAAGTGGTTTATCTTTGTCTTATGCTGTGTTAGTTCCTTAGTAGTAGTTTAGAAGCTTGAGTAACAGTTAGCTTTAGCATAGCCGCTTTCTGTTTACCCTTCCCCTTTAGCATTAGCATAGTTAGCATTAGCATAGTTAGCTTTAACGTAGCCACTTCCTGTTTACCCTTCCCCTTTAGCATTAGCCCAAAGCATTAGCCGTTAGAGTAGGATTAGTATTAGAGTAGTTGATGTTTCCCCTATCGGTCCCTATACCTGTCTGTAATGCTTCTGTCTGTACAGAACCTGCAACATTCAGCTCCGACACTGACCCCTGTGACAACTACCATGTTCTTGATGACGTCTGGAGAACAACATACAGTTACTTTGGCAACGGCTACTACACCTACGGTTACTCCAGTTACTACAGCAGTCATGATGACACCATTCCAGAATGGGACGGCTGGTCGACTGCACCTTCAGGAACTGGATGCTAAGATTGCTGAGTGGTGTGTGGGCTCCGTATCATCTGGTGGTTACACTCCACTTCTGCTTGGTGGATCACACCCACTGGTGAAAGATGGGATTGTGACTCGAGAGATCCATGGATCGTACAACGACTACTGGTACTACTGGTATTATTGGTGGTACTGGCACTATGGCTACCAATACCACACATCTACTCCAATCCAAGTCAAAGCTTGTCCAGGACACTACTATGTCTTCATAAACTTGTAGGCCAGATTTATCAATCCTAATGCCTGTATATATACTGCAGGTACAAACCTTCATTTTGTTTTCTCTGTCTTATGTCTTGTTTTAAAAAAAGTATGGGTATAATTTATTTTACTGTATATAATTAAATAAAACTATAAATTGTAACTGTTATATTTTTAATTTGTTTTTATAACAGTCGCCTTGAACACTCCTGATTATGATCCCTGCACAAGCTATACTTCTCTGGATCAACCCTGGAGAGCTAATACTGCAACTGGACTGGACATTTGTGATGCCAACTTCAACTGGAACGGCTGGTATCGACTGTTCCATTACGGGATGAACACACGCATGCCAGAGAGCTGTGTTAATGTGTACCAGTGTGGTACTTACTACACTCTGTGGCTCAACGGTCCTCATCCTGACGTAGAAGATGGAGTGGTCACCCGCCAGGTGTGTGGGAATGCAGGAAGTGACTGCTGCTACTTCTAGTCCAACCCAATTCGTGTGAAAGCATGTCCAGGAAACTATTATGTTATGAGTTGGTCCTCAGTCTAAACTACTGTAATACGGGCTTTACTGCACTGGTAATGGGCTTTATTCTAAATGGTGTTAATATTTTAATTCAAATTGCATGAATGTTTTCTCAGGTTGACATTTCTGTTTTACTTGTCCTACCATCAGATTCCAGTTACATAACAGCAGTTGAAGAAAACGAGGAAGAATCCAACACAACCATCAGTATGTTTCTTGTAAATATTGAAAAGAAAAACTTTTTGTGTTCAATAACCAATTTGGTACCACTTACCATAAAACGCCTATTATAAAGTAAGTTACCTACTATTTTTATATAGATTAATAAGCAGTAATAACTGTTGGCGGAAGATGTGATATAACTAGTAGCCACAGGCTCACCATTCCTAAGAGATTTAGCTTATACTTTACAATTTATAATTCTTTTTGCCAGATATAAATGTCAGTAGCTCATCGATAATTAGTGATGTAAAGGCCATGAAATCTTATAATATATGAAAAATTATCAACTTAAACATTCAAGATTTCGGTAGTCAGATCACTGAAATCTGATTTCTAATAACTCATCAAAAAATCAATATCAGCTAATATGGAGGAAGCCTGCCTCAAAGCGTAATCCTACAGGTGTTTTTAATGGTAATAACGTTAGCAAACAGCTGATAAAGTTGATACTTTTACCATTCAATTCTGGAGACGAGGATGATACGCTGACAACTAACAAGATCTGAGACCTTTATAACAATGAACTCCGATCAACGTTCGATGACTATATTATACCTTATCATCTTGTAACATACAGTATATAAATGCTGGTTTAGAGTACACGCTTGTAATGGGGCCACAGCAATGATATGAACTTGTCAAGCCAGAAGCCAGAAGTAGTCAGAAGACCAAACGTCATTGAATATTCAATAACTTCATGTTATTATGGACAAAAGGGGGTACATTAAGAGGGATAATACAGAGCACAACACCTAATGATCAAGACAATGCAGAACAGAGAACAAAACACAGGCAAGTAGATAAGAAATGGTAAAGACTAGTGATATGCAGATGAAGCTTCATGAACCATTTGCAGTAAGTTTTGTTACCACTAGCTGGCGTTCTTGACTTGAAGAAAAGGATTAAACGTGTTGCATTTTTACAAAGTGTGCCATTTTCTTCGAGCCAAGAGTGCCATCTTGTGGTGCCAAAACTTACTGCAAATGGTTTATGAAGCGTCATCTGCACATCACTAGTGGAGACCCAAACAGAACAATATAAGCCAAAATCAGATCTAAACACTTAAAACATCCTTTATTGAGAAATACAATTTAACACAGGTGAGAGTGTGTTCTGTTGTCTGTTGTTGCTCAACCAGGGCTGTCCCTGTCTTGCAACCCTAGTTCCGGAGTAAGATCTGGCCCCCATGACCATGACTAGGATTAAAGGGTTCAGAAAATAAATGAATGACACAGAAAACAAAGTGAGAACAGTAAAATTACAGACTCCAAGTATACACAAAATGACAAAGCAAAGGCCTGATTTTACCAATATGCAAGGTAACAAGATAAGCAAATACCAGTGAGCAGAGAACAAAAATAAAGTAGAGCCGTATAAATGAGGAGAAGCAGAGCAGAGAACAGAAACAATCAGGAATGAAGTCACTGCACAAAGGTGACAGTCTGAATGTGCTTCAGGAGAGAGCAAGTCTTTTTTGTTTATAACAAATTTAATACTGCAATAATTCTATTTGTACAGTCCCTGCTACAACCAGCTCCAACATAGACCCCTGTGACAACTACCAAGTTCTTGATGATGTTTGGAGAACAACATACAGCTATTTATGGCTATGGCTACTACACCTACGGTTACTCCGGTTACTACAGCAGTCATGATGACACCATTCCAGAATGGGATGGCTGGTATCGACTGTACCTTCAGGGAACTGATGCTAAGATTGCTGAGTGGTGTGTGGGCGCCATGTCAACTGGTGGTTACACTCCACTGGTGGGCTCACATCCACTGATGAAAGATGGGATTGTGACTCGAGAGATCTATGGATCGCATAGAAATTATTGGTACTACTGGTATTACTGGCACTATGGCTACCAGTGTAATTACTACACATCTACTCCAATCCAAGTCAAAGCTTGTCCAGGACACTACTATGTCTACAAACTTGTGAGGCCAGATGTATCAATCCCAATGCCTGTATATACTGCAGGTATAACTCTTCACTATATTTTCTCTAACAGTCAAATTTGATTAAGTTCACTTTAAACATCTCTGACAACTATTGTGTACATTCATGAATAAGATTTTAACTGTAACTGTTATGTTTTTACTTTGTGTCCATAACAGTTGTTATACCCAATCCTGATTATGATCCCTGCAATAACTATACATCTCTGGACCAACCCTGGAGATCTAATGATGCATCTGGACTAGACATTTGTGACTATTACTTCAACTGGAACGGCTGGTACAGACTGTTCTATCACGGCATGAACATCCGTATGCCAGAGAGCTGTGTTGATGTGAGCAGATGGCGGTAATTTATTAACTCTGTGGCTCAACGTCCTCATCCTGAGGTAGAGGATGGAGTGGTCACCCGCAGGTTTGGTGGCAATGCAGGAGGTGACTGCTGCTACTTCAAGTCCCCACCAGTTAAAGTCAAAGCATGTCCGAAAACTACTATGTCTACGAAGGATCCTCGTCTAACGACTGCAATATGGCTTATTGCAATTGCTTTAAATTTTATGTGGACTTTACATTTTAATTTAAATGATGTAAGTGATTATCAGGTTGATGACTATTTTACCTACTTTACCCTCAGATTCCAGTACCATAACACCAACAGAAGAAAATAATGCAGACTCCAACACGACCATGCGTAGGTTACATAAAGATATTTCTTCAAACTCTTTGAGTCCACCTTCAATTAATACATGTTAATATGAAACACAGTGAATACATGAGACCTTTTAGCCTGAATACCTTCATTAAAATCTACTGGCTCAGAGGTAGTGCAGTGGAGGGTGCCTGTAAAGTTGAGCCAGGTGTGACGACCAACAATCCTATTTTGCATATGCATATAGTGGAGTAGTATAAATCTTAACATGTTCTACACTAAGAATCTAAATATACCACATGTCCCTGCCATGTTTCTTTAATGCATTTTCACCCTTTATTCTGTCTCACTAGTCTGACTGCAACGTTTATTCAGTTCAAATTGGCTGTCTTATTATAACCAGTAACTTCTTGGTATTTTAATTAGGGCTGTCAAATTAACGTTAATTTTGCTTAATTAATAACAGAAAAAAATATGTACAAATGCATTTATAAAATAATTTCGATTAATCGGTGATTCCGCGGTGCCCTTTGAACCCCTTCCGGTGTAACAAATGGAGTCAGAGGAGAACACGCCGCTTTGGCTGATGAATGGGCATTTTAGAGTTAAAAAACACGATGATGGGTTGTCTGATAAAAGCATATGGTTCTCCGCCATTTCTGCAGCAAAGAATTTATGTATCACAGAAGTACTTCAAGCCTGAAGTATCACCTCATCACAAAGCATTTAGTGCTGAACCCAGAGCTCCTGATGCTAGCACTAGCAGTTAGCCGCGCTGGGTTGCACAGGATCGGGCAGTGAGCGGCTAACTAACTCCTTTTGCAAATGGATTGCAATGGACTGCAGAACAATTTCGCAGTAGAGGACAAGGGGTTAGCAGAGGCTTTACAGCTAGCACTTCAGATCCAACTTATAAGCCGCCTTCTAGAGGCATAACTGTATCCAGAATCGAGCGGTATATAGATAGTGAACAAAATTTTCTTAAGTAAAAGAGATAAAGTTAAAAGTCTCTCAGTAATTCATTGACTCTGCCATAATTCATTTGAATTAAAATATTTAAAAAATCATTTGCATAAACAATATGTATGTGATTAATTTATAATTAATCACAAAGTATGTAATTCATTCCATTATTTTTAATCACTTGACAGCCCTAAATTTGAATTAAAATCTGCTTTTAGATACAAAAAAAAGCACAAGGACAATGCAATAGCTTATTTTTTTATTTTTTTTGAAGAAAAAAAGAAGTTCAGCTTAATATACTTGTGGCACCCATAGCCTTTTAAAATTAACATTTGACTGAAACACCAAAACCTGCTGTGAGAAATATACAGAAGACCAACTATCAATAAGTATTTAATGTAAAAAAAAAACCTGTTTGCTTTTCCATCAGAGATAATGGTTGTACTTTGAATTTACACAAAACTAAAAGGACCCCAGTACACTATCTTGACAAACGTTTGTCCACATTTCATTTTAACCCTAAACACTAACCCACATCTAACTCTTAACAACATCTACAGCTTGGCTGATCCATTTAAACTCGCTCCAGCGCCAAAGAAATACAAGGGTTTTAAACTCTACATTTAAAACCTCCTTTTACATTCATAAAAATGAGGGGGTGTAGCTACAATATATACTGTTTCCCATGTTAGCATATTAGCTGATGTGAGTTTTTTTTTTTTCAGCTTCATTTAGCCTACCGTTTTATTATTTGTTGTCTTTTGTTTTAACTGAATTAATTCAGCTACTCTCAGTCTCTAATATAGACCAGACTACAGGCAAGATTATCATGTGGCACTGTGTCACACGGGCATGAAGAACTTTGAGAAACTTTACGGTTTCTGGGTATAGTGAGGCTAGGGATAGATATGACAGCAGTTTTGTTATATCTGCACATTTGCATAATCCAGCATTGCCGATGTAGCAATGGTAAAGTTCACTTTAACTCTGGTACAAGTGCAGTGAATGACCAAAAATAGCTGATGCTGAGTTTACGTTGCTGGTCCCCACTGGGCTTTGACATGGTTTTTGACTGCATTTTTGTTCATTGTTCATGAAACGTTCACGCTTCTTGTTATGCTACTACTAGGCTATTGTAACCCAGCGTTCCTGATGTGCCTGGGGGTTCAGCTAAAACCCATGACAATAAAAACTGTAGAAATACTTCCAATATCAAATCTGTGAAAACCATGTTCACTGTTGTAGCGTCTAGATGCCAAACAGTGGCACACTGCAGTGATCTTTTGAACCACATACAGTTTTCAAATTTGAAACACCCAATATTGTATCTTATTTTTTTCATTAACATCTATCTTGTTGTTGTATGGACAACAAACCACAGTGGACATCACACCAGAAACAGTAGTGCCAACCTCCTGACAAAAAAACAAAGTTCGTCAAGACACTGTGCACAGGGGGCATTAAGAATGTGATTCAAGAAAGTGAAATTAGCTGTAAATGAACTGTTACAAATTTCAGCAGTTAGCTTTGTCCTGTGACAGTTTATTTAAAAAAATAATAATATTGGTATTTCTTTTGGTGCAGTACCTGCTTCCTTCAGTCCCAACACAGACCCCTGTGACAACTACCAACTTCTTGATGATGCCTGGAGAACAACATTCAGCACCTATGGCAACGGCTACTATACGTACGGTTTCTCCGGTTACTACAGCAGTCATGATGACACCATTCCTGAATGGGACGGCTGGTATCGACTGTACCTCCAGGGAACTGATGTTGAGATTGCTGGAGTGGTGTGTGGGCGCCATGTCAACTGGTGGTTACACTCCACTTCTGCTTGGTGGCTCACATCCACTGGTGAAAGATGGGATTGTGACTCGAGAGATCTATGGATCGTACAGAGATTACTGGTACTACTATTATTATTGGTGGTACTGGTACTACTGGTATTATGGCTACCGATGCAATTACTACACATCTACTCCAATCCAAGTCAAAGCTTGTCCAGGACACTACTATGTCTACAAACTCATGAGGCCAGATGTTTTCTAATCTCTGCTACCAGTTTACACTGCATAAATTATCGCTATATTTTCTTGCTGAATATTTGTATAATTAAATAAGATTGTTAACTGTTAACTTTATACTTTGTGTCCACAACAGTCGCTATAAGCACTCCTGACTATGATCCCTGCAATAACTATGTCTCCCTGGATCAACCCTGGAGAGCCAACACTGCATCTGGGTTGTCGGTTTGTGACAACTACTTCAACTGGAACGGCTGGTACCGACTGTTCTATCATGGGATGGACATCCGCATGCCAGAGAGCTGTGTTGGCATGTGGACAGATGTGGGACTTATTACACTCTGTGGCTCAACGGTCCTCATCCTGAGGTAGAAGATGGAGTGGTCACCCGCCAGGTCTGTGCAAATGCAGGAGGTGATCACAAGTACTTCAAGTCCACCCCAATTCGTGTGAAGGCATGTCCAGGAAACTTCTACGTATATGAGTTGGTCCGTCCTAACTACTGCAACATGGCATATTGTACAGGTAAAGCATTTGTGTTTTTCAGTGTTAAGAATCAAGAATGCTTTACTGTTTCATGCAGTGTAGTTCTGTAATCTTTTCAGACAGCAGTACCATTCACCCGACTTCCATCCCTACAAAGGCCAGTGAGCTAGATATGACAAGTACGTACCCTATTAAAAACACATTATAGACAAAAATACAAAGATGTCCCCAGTAGTGGTTTATGAAAGCAATTGTTTTCTTGGCTTTTTTTTCTGCCAATCATTCAAACGACTTTCTCTGACCCCAGACAACCAATACCAAGTTCTTGATGACGCGTCTGAGAAGAACATACAGTTACTATGGCAATGGTTACTTTGACTTACGGTTGTATCTGTTACTACAGTAGTCATGATGACACCATTCCTGAATGGGACGGTGATGGCACTTATCTCCAACCTTCAGGGGGGCAGATGTCAGCTTTGCTGAGTGGTGTATTTACTACACAACATCTGGTGGTTACACTCCACTGCTGCTTGGTGGTTCTCATCCCCTAATAAAGGATGGCATCGTAACTCGAGAAATTTATGGATCCAACAGCTACTGGTATTATGGTAGCCAATGCAGTTCTTACAGATCCAGTCCAATCCAAGTCAAAGCCTGTCCAGGACATTACTATGTTTATAAACTGGCCAAGCCTGATGTGTCAATCCCACTACCAGTTTACACTGCAGGTACAAATCTTGATTATGTCTTCTCTAGCTGATTAGAGGTCATTCCTTTTTGATCAGTAACATTAGTGTAAGCTATTACAGGTTACTTTAAAACCATCTGAAAATGCATGTATACATTATTAATTTGGTTTGAAACTGTTACTTACCTTTATACTTTGTGTTCCTAACAGTCACCTTAAACACTCCTGATTATGATCCCTGCAATGACTATGTTTCTCTGGATCAACCCTGGAGAGCTAATACTGCAAGCGGATTAGATATTTGTGACTACTACTTTAACTTCAATGGCTGGTACCGACTGTTCTATCATGGGAAGAACATCCGTATGGCAGGGAGCTGTGTTGATGTGAGCAGATGTGGTACTTATTACACTCTGTGGCTCAACGGTCCTCATATCCTGAGGTAGAGGATGGAGTGGTCACACGCCAGGTCTGTGCAAATGCAGGAGGTGACTGCTGCTACTTTAAGTCCCCACCAATTAGAGTGAAAGCATGTCCAGGAAACTTCTATGTTTCACGAGATGGTCCGTCCAATGTACTGCAATATGGCGTACTGCACTGGTACTATTTTATATTGATTAAGTATTTTAATTCCAATAATTAAAATGTTTGGTAAACTTCATATAACTCTTTTAATTGTTCTACCATCAGATTCCAGTACTATAACCGCAAATGAAGAGAACAATGAAGAGTCCAACACGACAATCAGTAGGTTTCTATAAACATTTAAACATTTCCAGAAAGACATTTTCACTCTGTCATTATTTTACACATTTAAATATGAGACGCAGTGAATACCTTAGTTAAACTGCAAACACATGTATGAAAGATGATCTAACGGAAACATTAATATGCCCCATAGAAAGATTTAAAATATAAATACACACCCCTGACACTTATCTATTACAGCATTTTTAAAGTGTGGTTTCATTGCAGAGTTTATTTAGGATCAAACTAGCTGGGTCTTTATTTCATATTTGAACTAAAAGATTGTTTCTACAAATAAAATTTAAAAGTAAAGCAGAAGAAGAAGACCAGATTAACATGCTTCTTGCAGTCAGAGCCCTATTTAAATAAATTCAATGAACAAAATACAAATCACTGTACATTCAGAAAATTCTCACCAGAATTCAGAAACGCTTATGGTGCCCCATAATACGATTGTGAATATATTGTTTCCTCCTAAAAGAACTGAGAAATAAGTAAACCAACAACCTTGGCATATCTGATTAAGAAAGAAAGTCATATGAGCAAATATGTATGTCGTTTTGTACAGTCCCTGCTACAACCGAGCTCCAACATAGACCCCTGTGACAACTACCAAGTTCTTGATGATGTTTGGAGAACAACATTCAGCACCTATGGCAACGGCTACTACACGTACGGGTTTCTCCGTTAATAATAGCAGTCACGATGACACCATTCTTGAGTGGGACGGCTGGTATCGACTGTACCTTCAGGGAACTGATGCTAAGATTGCTGAGTGGTGTGTGGGCGCCATGTCAACTGGTGGTTACACGCCACTTCTGCTTGGTGGATCACATCCACTGATGAGAGAGGGGATTGTGACTCGAGAGATCTATGGATCGGTACAGAGATTACTGGTACTACTATTATTATTGGTGGTACTGGTACTACTGGTACTATGGCTACCGATGCAATTACTACACATCTACTCCAATCCAAGTCAAAGCTTGTCCAGGACACTACTATGTCTACAAACTCATGAGGCCAGATGTTTCAATCCCACTACCAGTATACACTGCAGGTACAATTTATCATCTCATCTTTACTTGTATATAATGAAGTAAGATATAAACTGTAACTGTTACACTTTTACTTTGTGTCAATAACAGTTGCTGTTCCCACTCCTGATTATGACCCCTGTCATAATTATGTCTCTCTGGACCAACCCTGGAGAGCTAATAGTGCAAGTGGATTGGGCATTTGTGACTATTACTTCAACTGGCACGGCTGGTACAGACTATTCAATCATGGGAGGAACACACGCATGCCAGAGAGCTGTGTTGACGTGAGCAGATGCGGTACTTATTACACTCTGTGGCTCAACGGTCCTCATCCTGAGGTAGAAGATGGAGTGGTCACCCGGCAGGTGTGTGGGAATGCAGGAGGTGACTGCTGCTACTTCAAGTCCCCACCAATTCGAGTGAAAGCATGTCCAGGACACTACTACGTCTATGAGTTGGTGCAACCTAGCTACTGTAATATGGCCTACTGTACAGGTACCATGCTTATTGGTTTATTTGTTGCTTCAAAGTATATATATGCTTTTTCTTTCCAACATGACTATTTTTGTCTTACCACCAGATTCCAGAGCAATAACAGCCACAGACGATGATGCAGCATCCAACATGACAATGAGTATGGATTGTCTCAAAATCATATTTTTTATTAATGAAACAGTGTATATTTCACAATGTAAATAGTGACTACTTTAGTAAAGCCACAATCACACAGTCTAGGTCTCTGACCTTCTGTTTGTAATTATGTAAGATATTCTTTTATACAAGTAACTTAACTACCTTTACTTTTTCAACAGCACCCACCCCTGATGACACCATGTTTGACCCATGTGACAACTACAATGTCCTTGATAACTACTGGAGGGGTATAAGCGGAAACTACTACGGACACGATGATACACTTCTTGAATGGGGGGGCTGGTATCGTCTGTATCTCCAGGGAGCAAATGCTCAGCTTCCTGACTGGTGTGTGAGCTACATGACATGTGGTGGATACACTCCACTTTCCCTTGTTGGCTCTCATCCAGAAGTAGAGGACGGCGTAGTCACCCGAGAAGTCCAGGGGTCTTCAGGAAGTCAGTGCACAGCCTACAGCTCCCACCCAATCAAAGTAAAAGCCTGCCCTGGAAACTACTATGTGTACAAATTAATCAGGCCAGATTTATCCGTCCCAATGCCTAATTACTGTGCAGGTAAAGCAGCTTTATCTTTGCTCTGCATACACATGGTTTTTATGTAATTTTAACAAGTCAAAAATACACTGTAAGTGTGAGTTTCATGACGTTTTAGTGAATTGCATGTTTCAATCTTAATTGAAGCCACAAATGTACAAGATGAAACATGTAGCTCAATTGTTTTTATATAAAAGACTACATTTTGTACAACAGTTTTAGATTTGTATTAATATGCCTAAATGTCTTTGGGCAGTTACTGTTAATCATCCCACCTATGACCCTTGCAACAATTACACGTCTCTGGATCAACCCTGGAGAGCCAGCAATGCTACTGGAATGGACATCTGTGACTATTACTTCAACTGGAACGGCTGGTATCGACTGTTCTATCACGGGATGAACATCCGTATGCCAGAGAGCTGTGTTGACGCGGGCAGGTGTGGTACTTATTACACTCTGTGGCTCAATGGTCCTCACCCTGAGGTAAGGGATGGAGTGGTCACCCGGCAGGTCTGTGGGAATGCAGGATATGACTGCTACTGGTACAGGACTACCGCAATTCAAGTAAAGGCATGTCCAGGAAACTACTATGTCTATGAGTTCATCCGTCCATACTACTGCAATATGGCTTACTGCTCAGGTACAGTAGGTTGTTCAATATTTGAATCATTTCTAAATTATACAAATGCTGTGTTCTTAACCTGTCTGTTTTAATTTGTATTTACACTAGATTCTAGTACCATAACAGCAGCTGAAGAATTCAATATGACAACAGGTAGGGTTCTAAAAATCTTTCCTCTTGTACTAAAATAAATGTCTTCATTAAAACAAACTGTACACTTAATACAGCTATTTTTGGTACTGTACATGGTATGCAAAATCACAGACAAAAGCTGAGACGGTGTCAATATTAACATGCCCCTTAAGAGGATCCTGAATATACTGCCATCTCCTAAAATAACAAAGAAATAGGCCAATGAACATTCATTAAATATCTGATTAAGGAAGAAAGTAATCTGAACAAATGTATATGTCGTTTTGTACAGTCCCTGCTACAACCAGTTCCGACATAGACCCCTGTGACAACTACCAAGTTCTTGATGATGCCTGGAGAACAACATTCAGTTACTATGGCATCGGCTACTACACGTACGGTTTTTCTGGTTACTACAGCAGTCATGATGACACAATTCGTGAGTGGGACGGCTGGTATCGACTGTACCTACAGGGAACTGATGCTAGGATTGCTGAGTGGTGTGTGGGCTCCATGTCAACTGGTGGTTACACTCCACTTCTGCTTGGTGGCTCACATCCACTGGTGAAGGATGGGATTGTGACTAGAGAGATCCATGGATCGTACAGAAATTACTGGTATTACTGGTATTATTGGTACTACTGGTATTACTGGTACTATGGCTACCAGTGTAATCACTACACATCTACTCCAATCCAAGTCAAAGCTTGTCCAGGACACTACTATGTCTACAAACTTGTGAGGCCAGATGTATCAATCCCACTACCGGTCTACACTGCAGGTATAACTCTTCACTATAGCTTCCTGCAAGATTAGCAGTCATTATTCACTGATGATGAATAATATTGGAGTAAAATACTATAAATCTACCTTAAAATTTTGAACTATAACTCTTACATTTCTACTTTGTGTCCATAACAGTCGCTATAAGCACTCCAGATTATGATCCCTGCAATAACTACATCTCTCTTGACCAACCGTGGAGGTCAAACAATGCATCTGGGTTGGGCATTTGTGACAGTTACTTCAACTTCCACGGCTGGTACCGTCTATTCAATCATGGGATGAACACACGTATGCCAGAGAGCTGTGTTGACGTGTACAGATGTGGTACTTACTACTCTCTGTGGCTCAACGGTCCTCATCCTGAGCTAGAAGATGGAGTGGTCACCCGCCAGGTCTGTGCAAATGCAGGATATGACTGCTGCTACTTCAAGTCCACCCCGATTCGTGTGAAAGCATGCCCAGGAAATTTCTACGTATATGAGTTGGTCCGTCCACCCTACTGTAATATGGCTTACTGTACAGGTAGGGCAGCGTTCTAAATGGATTTGGATGTCATTATTTCAGGACGTAATGCTAATTTTTTTGAATGTATTTTCTCCAGATTCCAACTTTATTACAGCAACTTCACCCCCAACAACCATAGCACCAGAGCAATTCAGCATGGATTTGAGTATGTTCTCTTATAAACTTTATAAATAATAAGTTTTTTATATGTTAGTTAGAAATAGTTCACAGAAGAAAAATGTGAGGAATAAACTAGAATGTAGCTTTAAATGTTGCCCCATGAACCCAAACATTTAATAACATTTCACTGTATTTATTTGTGCAGCAACCACTGAAAATGAGTACAGCTTTGAACCCTGCTATATGTACACGGCTCTTGATGAGTCCTGGAGGAGCATTTATAATTCCTACAGTGGTTATGATGACACCCTTGCTGAATGGGATGGATGGTATAGACTGTATCTTCAGGGATCAAGTGCTCAGATGTCTGAATGGTGTGTAAGCTACAGGTCATGTGGTGGTTACACTCCTCTAGTACTCGGTGGACCTCATCCAGGTGTAGGCGACGGCATTGTCACTCGTGAAGTTTATGCCTACACTGATGGCCAGTGCAACTCGGTGTCCAGATCCATCCCAATCCAAGTGAAGGCCTGTCCAGGACAATACTATGTGTACAAACTTGTTGAGCCAGATGTGTCCATCCCCATGCCTACATACTGTGCAGGTAATGTTAATCTCTTTTCTAATAATGTGAATCAGAGATGAATGAAAATAATTAAGTATTATATTTATTTCAACGTACTTCAAGCACAATTTTAATCAGCCTCATCTCTCAAGAACTTTCTTGTTTTCATCAACAGTAACTCTCAGAACACCAAGTACTGACCCCTGTCTCAACTACCAATACCTGGATGACAGCTGGAGAGCCACAAACAATCCAAACCACTATGGCTACAACTACTACTACTGGTGGTGGTGGTGGACATGGTGTGACAGTTACACCAGCTGGAATGGCTGGTATCGACTGCTCTATCAGAGAAACAGTGCCCAAATGCCAGAGTCGTGTGTTGCTCAGGGCATGTGTGGCACTGATGCTCCTCTCTGGCTCAACGGTGCTCACCCACGACTGGAGGATGGAGTGGTCGCCCGGCAAGTCTGCGGGAGCTGGAATAATGAATGCTGCTATTTCAAATCCTACCCCATTCAAGTGAAAGC
>JAVGVS010001475.1:0-20140 GCA_032718565.1 Distichodus sexfasciatus
GACTGTCAAAGCAGAAGACGTTTAGAGTTAAAATGTCACTTTATGTGGTCCTCATTGTGACCAGATTTTAAATACAGTTAGAAATGTAGCAACGCATATTTCATGTCTTCATTTGTTAGCTAGTCTTAAATACCTGCAGTGCTCTCTTGTTTTATTTTGAGCGAATCTTTATTGCACTAACCTGCTTAACACAATAAACAATACAGCCACAAGTCAGAGTTTACTGCATCTCCTTTGAAGGAACGGTTCATCAACAAGAACACTTCAAGAAACATGAGGTCAGTACATATTGTTTAAAACATGAGTTAAAATTCACCAGTCTTAATTGTAAGGAACTCAACATGTGTAAGCAGAAGATTAGCAGCATTGAGTAGAGAACAGCACATAGTACAAGCAAAGATCAGTGGCATGAAATTGCCAAATCACCAGCAACAACACAACATAAATAAAAGTGCATGTGTTAATCTGCATTGGTAGATTCTGACAGCGCCAAGGTGTGTCCGATCATGGTTGTGGCGGTGTTGAGGTGGACAATCATCAAGAATTCCTCTAGAGCTGTTGACATTGAGATAGAACCACCTGTGGCGAAAAAGAGTTGAAATAAATTACTAATTAGAGCACTCAGAAATGTGGAGAACAGGAAAAGAAACACAAAGCTAACATTACTCTGTGTGTTTTATGTGATTTGTGGGGAGTTTGACTTCCATCATAGATTAAATAAATAACAGTTTTGGATAATGTAACAATTTGATAATGTAACAATTTAAGAACATGCAGACTTTTCTTAAAAACACATTTAAGAAAAAAGACGGAAAACTGTTGAATAAGTTCCAATGTAATTCTGAGTCTTCAGAGAATGCAGAGGTATGTTAGATTATTATAAATTCATGTCATGATAAGTTAAATTCAATGTTGCAGCGACAATCAAAATAGAGCGAGCTGTGTTACTTTTACATCATTATGTGGTAAATCAAAAAATGGTCAATAAGGATCTGATATTTGATGTAAGGATTTGAACATTTGATATGTTTTCTTTTCTATAACTAAAGCAAACAACACTGAATGTATTAACTGAATGCAGTTCAAGTTAGTGAGAGAAAAGATGTTGGTTAAACTCTGACTGGAAATTAAAAAAAAACCTATCTTGTCTTTGTGGCTATAGCTAAGATTAGAATCATAAGTTTATAATAAACCATGGCAAGCATTTTCCTCCGCATTTTATGTATACCACAATGAAGAGCAAGAACTGAAAGTACAGAGAGTTTATGCTTTCTTGAAATTTTGGTGTTAGTTTCGCCCAGGGATTTCATAATTTGTGCAAGCCCAACTTTGTGTGCGAAAAAAGTGTAAGACTACTACACTGGGCTGAGAACAATTTTAGTGGTGCAATAATATTAGTTAGTTCCCTTAAAGTGTCTTTAGTGTCCTCAGTTAAACAGCACCTTTTAACACTCTGATCTGTTACATTTCCCATACAGTATCATTGTAAAGAAGTTTTCCATTTACCTGGTATTGTTGCACCCGTTCTTGCCTCACGTTCTTTTAATTCATTAAATGAACTCAAAGCATCTTCTTTCAAATTAAAGAGAGTAATGTGACCTACATCTTTGGTAAACATTTCATGTTGAGGTTGTACACAAAAAATGGTGTTGAATGAATTTGTTTTCCTTCCACTTCCTGGTTCAATATTAAATTACCTCATGAGCCAATCCAATAAGATCTGACTGACACTTCATAACACACCCAGCTCATAACACACCCCCATCCTCCCACTCCCATCTCACTCCACACCCATCTCACTCCACAGCCTCCATATTTTCCGTGCATTCTGCAGAGCTATTACTAAGGTTTACCACCAGATGTCGCACCAAAAGAGTAGCCCTAAAATCTGCCTGATTTAAAACCCCTGCCATTGCAACAAGAGGTCCTACTTAATCATCTCCAACAATTTGGACATGAATATGAGGCTGTGCTTCTATTTAATCATATAAACCACTCGGCGTACGGCATTTTACCTTTAGCACGGTCTCGGAATTTTACATTTTAATATTCACCGCATCGGCGTTTTACAGTTTAATAGTTAGCACAGCATCCGCATTTCAGTTTTAATTTAGCGCAGCATCGGCATTATTTAGTAACACCAAAATCTCAATACCCATAAGATATGTCCATACTTCTCATTTGAAATATTACTATAAAACGGCATCGGCATTTTGCATGTTAATATACACATCATGTGGCTGAGGAGAGACAGATGGCCGAAGAGATGGACATCCTGAAGGCGGTGGGAGAGGGGATTGCAGGGGTTCTTCCCCTCGTCCCCCCTACTTCGAGAGCAATGTCCAGCAGTGGTTATGCCACAAGAAGTTACGAACACGTTTCGACTTGCATAAGTTAAATTTTAATAAATGACACGTATAAGAAGAAATCAAATACACGTACTCACTCATTCAGCACACCCACATGAGGAAGGAATCGAACCCATAACCTTCAGCACGACAGGCAGTTCTCTTACCGCCAGAGCCACCATGCCACACACTGTAGACGAAACACAGTCACACACAAGAGTATCAGATCCAGAATGGTACTGTATTATTTACTGTGATTTGACTTGTTGCTTATTTGATTACTGAAGACCTAATAAAGCAGTTTCTTAAATCCTATGAGTTCTCTTATATTGTCTCATTCATTCATTCATTCATTCATTCATTCATTCATTCATTTATTTATTTATTTATTTATTTATTTATTTATTTAACCACCATTCAAATAGTATAAAAATCCTACAACATGTAATAAAGCTGAGTGGTGCATTCAAATTACAAATAAGGGGCTTTATTTCTCAATATTTTCAAACAAACAAATGTGGTATGACAACTCTGAAATACAAGACAAATCTAGAAGATGTTATTTTAAACAAATACTCAACTAAAGGGGGTATGACTTATAGTCCAGAGTTTGTAAGGACTAAGAAAGACACATAATGAGAGTTAAGTGAGAAATGATGGAACGTACAGCTCTGGCATGAGGCTTCATTCGCCCATATTTTAACAGTGTTTCTTAAATCTTGCATGCTAAAAATTTCTTAAGAGGTTATACATTTTGCTCTTACCTAGAAACAAATCTTAAATTAGAAAACACTGGTGAATGTCATAATCGTGCAAAAAAAAAGTGAGTTTTAAGAACAGGTTTTGTCTTAACAGCGGTTGGTGATTGAGGCCCAACCAAAGCTATTTGCATTTGGTGTTTTATACATACTTACACTTTTGTGTACTGGGGTGAGTGAGTGTTAATGGGCTGGTTTATGAGCAATACAGTATATAGTCTCATTAGTTCAATTACAAAAACAAATTTTAAATAAGAAAACATTGGTAAATAGCAGAATCTTTGTGAAAACTGTATATGTGAGTTTTATAAGTAGGTGTTTTGATGCTTCACTGAGACGCGCTTGCTGGCTTCCAACTTTTATGTGCAGACTGTAACGCAGCTCTCCCAATCCGGAGTCGTTCTTCATAAACTGTAAGCCCTTCCTCATAAACTGTAAGACCAGATACTAAGAGTGGAACGGACTTACCTGGACTCCTTAATGACTTTAACAAAGGTAACCTCTGTCACAAACTTGTAAAATTTAAACAGTTTATCAAATGCCCAACCAGAGAAGAGAATACTTTGGACCACTGTGACATCTCACATCAGCTTCTGTGAGGACTGCTGTGTGCCATCACAGACCAGGAAGTGTTATGACAATGACAAGTCCTGATTCAGAGCTAAATTTAGTTAGTACATGGTGCAAGTAGAAGAAGCATTCAGAAATGGGACAAAGCCAGGTGCAGAGAGTAGAGAAACAGGTTTAGCAAGGCAGTCAGGGACACTTATTGACTGTAATTTAAAAGTCTCCAGCACAACTTCTCAGCTAACGACTCAGATCAGACAGATTATCAGTTACAAAACAACAGCCCCCCAAAACTGTCAACCACCTGCGCCGAGCCAACCAACTGAATGAGTTCTACTGCCACTTTGAAAGACAAATGAGACTGTTCTCAGGTCATCCTCCTCATGCCTACTCCAGCGCATCTCCTCCACCTTAAACTGTTGCCTGAGCCCATGCCCCTTCTCTTTATATGCAAGAGAGAGACGTTAACAGGATGTTCAACACCAACCACCAAAGCAAATTCACTGTGTGACAACATACTTGGCAATAAACCTCAATCTGATTCTGATTAACAATGGTTGGTGAATGAGGCCTAGTGAAGCTATTTACACAACACTGATCATACTTAGCATACATAGCAGACAAGACAAAGTTTACTTTTGACTTGTCTTTGACTTTGTAACGTTACATATCTCTGATGAAAACCAATAAAGACAATATTGCAGCACTGACAGACCCGAGATAGCAGGAAGAGAACTTGCTATATAAGACTGATGGTCCTGCCTGTCAGGTCTGATGGGGTACAGTACACATTAAATATGACAAATGTAAACAAACCATTTTCAACAGTGAAAAGACATCAGCCCTGCTTTATACTTTGGTTTGGGCTTTGTCCTGTTACCTTTAAATCTCACCAACGGCCTTCCATTAGGATAACAAACTTCTTGTTTTCATCCTGTGATTTTCAGCACGAGCGTGTTTATTCAGTCCACGTGACTTCCACGCGCTTATCCGCCTCTTTGTGTTGCAACCGGCACCGGAAGTCCGCTTCCTCTTATGTCTGATCGATCAACATGAAGATGGGCGACTGAAGTGCTTAATATTAAATTAATAATACCTAATAACATAATTCAGTAAATCCTAGCTGTTATTTATTGCATAGTCAGATAAATACCTACCTTATTGCCAAGATCAGCATTAACTGAATCAGCTCTTTGCTGCCCTCCGGTGGTTAACGTAAAAATGTCACATTTCTTTGCATCACTTCTCAACACTGCTTTCTGTTAAAACACTTTACAAGTTGTTCAGCATTTCTCAGTTTACTTCTAAAGGGGATTAGCTTAGTCTATGGTCACTAAAAGCAACTGTATCCACTACCTAAGGCCTCGTGTTTGCATGATCATCAGTCTGCATAAATATTGCAGATTATAACAGATTTCTGTGTAAATAATCTGGTGAGGCTCTCTGGTGGACATTTTATAACATGACACCAATAACAATAGTTGACAACTGACAATTTCATTTTTTGCAATATAAAACATGGAAGTCCATCTAAAACCCTTTTGGCAAAAAAACACAAACAAACAAATAAACAAGCATTAATCATAATAGTAATTATTTGATTGATATTTACAAAATTATAATTTGTTGCTTTACTTGTTAGTTTGCAGCATTCAGATATAGAAGACTGAAAATCAGGTCAACACATGCAAAAACCTAATGACTACTAGACGGTCTCTTTTAGGATATAATCTAAAATCTACTATTACAAGAGAAATCCAGCACACGGCACTATCAGAAAAATAGCATATTACAAAATGACTACTAAGGGCACAATGAACAACAGATTTAAACACAACAAGAATTGAGGCCCTCTAGTGGACATAACACAGCAGAAAAGGTTTGACCATTATTTTTAGCAGCAAGTGACTTTAAAAAATGAATCTGAAATAAATATTCAGACAACTCTGTTGTTTGTGAAATAATATTAGAAAGTCAAATTAGCATGAGTGCTAAATATTGGTTAATAGTTAACTTGTTAGTTTACCAACATAGACTGTAAATTATTTACTAACACCAAAACTTCAATACCCATAAGATATGTCCATACTTCTCATTTGAAATATTACTATAGTTTGCTGCTTCTCCGTTTCATTCTCCTCACATTATGGTCTTTTGCCTGAACTATGTCTCTCTATCTATATCTCTCTCCTCTTCACACGCTTCCATCTGAAAATATGCAAACCATTGATCAAATTGACTCCATGTTGGTCAAGATACGTCATAACTTTTTAAAAGTAAAATTTAAAAAAATATATTGGAAGGAAAATAAATCATGCCATCATTCAGTTTTATTATAGTGATCAATTAAAAAAATTAAAAAATAAAAAATTATTAAAAATATTAAAAAATATTACAGTGTGCATTATCTATGTCCTCACACTGGACCAATGCTGCTGCTAACCCCTGATTTCCTGAACACACCAACACAACACAGTCAGCTGGACTGGACATGGACTTGAACATTCCATAACGTTTCTGCCCTTGTTTAAAGTATCCAGGCTTTCCAACTTCCAACAGTTTTCACTCACCTGAGGAGCTTCTCATGAAGAAATGTCCAAACATCTTAGAGATCAGGCAGATGAGTGGGAAGATGGTGATGCTGGAAAACATAACAACCAGCATCCTGATGACAAGTGCCCCAGGACACTCTTATGGGAGTAGACAAAAAGATGTTGGGCTTCACCAGGAGATCTGTGAATGTGAATTACAAACTGAATTATCAATAAGGAGTTATTTCAGTTCCATTAACATTTCAAACAAGAGATGAAAAAAATCAGTAGCCAAAGAGTGCAAATGGGTTTTTTTTGTGCCACATTCCACCAGAGACTTACTATATTGTCATTTTATTAGGTGAATTACCTGAATAGATGACTCCAGCAATTTCACTGCTAAGTGGCAATGAATTCAATTAACATTCGTGCAATTTGGACTCAAAACCTTTACATCTAATTGAAACACTTTGTTTAGTCTCCTGCCCATCCGACGTCCTCCATGTTGCAGTAACAGCAGAGCCGCAATCCAGTTGCCTGCACGTCACAGCAGGCTCCCTCATGGTCCACAGTCCTACCATCATTGTGTTCCTCTTGTCTGCAAACACCATCATTTTCTTCCACTCTCCACCGTAAAACATCTCCACTGTCCCAGCACACTCACTGCTTCCATTCACAAGTCTTACACCTTTAGGAGGGAAACAATGAGGTACGACACTCACTAAATAATGAACATTTGCAAAAGAAAAATTTTGTAACGTATGTGACAAATTTGAATATGTTGTGTAAATCATACGTAATGAACAGGTGAGTCCCACAGCGCTGCCACGTGCACAGGTCTGCTCCTCTCTGGCTGAGGTGCTACAGGTCAGGAGACGCTTCTCTGTGCCTTTACACTGGAACTCTTGGTTCCCAAAATGCTCTTTCTCTTCTCCAAGGAAGACGCCATGCAGCGTTAGTGGAGCGCCACAGCCCAGCTCCCTACAGACTACCTCTGCATCCTGCCAGTCAAAGTCAGTCTCACACACTGTGGCCCAGGACTGATGGGACTTTACCTCCAATCTTCCAGAACAGAGTCCAGTTTCATTCACAAGTCTTACGGAGTCTGACAATAAATGGTACAGAAAGGGGTAAAATATGAGTAGGCTGGGGATTTTTAAGATATGACATTAGATGTGAATCCTCGGGTCAAAACGTTCAAATTCTATTTTATACCTGTATTGTACTTTGAGACAGAAAATCACATCACAAAACTTTACACTAGTAAATACCATAAACATAAATGATTAACTTTGCTCTTATCATATAATAAAAATGTTATGTTTTTAACATTAAAACTGCTATCTGAGACTTATCAAGTAACTGATCGTTCTGTAAACATAGTTTCCAAGATATTTGTTGCAAGTGTCACTCTTGTTGATACCTGAACGAATCATCCTGGCAAAGTAAGAGGTTTGATAATTCACAGATCAGCAATGCGTCAGTGCAGATTTAGATTCCATACATTTGGACCAAATGCTCAACTTAGTCTCATGTTTATCAAACTTTAAACTAATGTTACCACCTCTTGCTGATATTACTGTACACTAAACACTATAGCAGTTGGACAGTGTTGATGTGAAACCGGACACAGCCTTTACACATGAAGCAGCTATTATAGTGAGAGCTCCTAATCTAAGTGAAAGTCAGTTCATTCAGCACTGTTGCCTGAGTCTTACCTGCAGTAGAGCAGATGACCATCAGTAACACAGCAGTTAGCATGACCCTCCCCATTGTCCAGCCTCTGCACTGTTTGCTTCTGTTGTCTGCCTGTGCATGTGTGTGGTGTGTGTGCATGGACATGTAGACATGTAGAAACACAGGTGGACATCAGTTCTACATAACATACGTTACAGGTGGTTTCTAATGTTGTGTGTGCCTACGTCCTCATCATGAATTTGCTGTGTATTATCTGATTTGATACTTATTCAACACAATCTGTAGAAATGTTCTACATAATCATCCTTATAGGTATGTTAATGTGTCAAAATTATGAATATGTATTCATGTAATTCACGAGGCAGAGCAACTGAACTTTACACACACTGAATGTCTTATTGGATCTATTATTTACAAGACATTAGTGAATAGTGTTTGTAATAGCAATCTGTTACCAGTTCTTGCTCTGTCTAGCAGCTGCTGCACAGATCTTTATCATATGAAGTAAATATTCATTTTTATCTGATCATTCTACAGAAGTGTGGTGAGCTCTTATGCAATATTGAAACTACCGAGGGAGCTGAACATAAATTTACACAAGCACAAATATCATATATTTAATGTTTTTACTCAATTAGTTAATATGACAGACAAACCTGATAATATTTGTTTACATCAGATTTAAATGCATCGTGAAATACATCCAAACTTTATCATTGTAAGCAATTTGTTAATCATGTGTTAATTGTGTTTTTAAGTGTATGATAGATTTTGTGGGTCTACTTAATATTATGTTGGTCTATTGTCCCACCATAGGGAAATGCTGTCTTCATTAGGTTCCAGTAAATGAAAATGAATTCAAAAGAAGTATTTTAAATGTGAAGTCGCACAAGGTACTTTTGTGTCTGATTGTGTAACATTTGGCTGCTTAAAAATTCAACAGTTAATCTCACAAAGCAACTGGTCAGATTATCTGAAAAACAAATTTCCTGTGCTCCCAGGAAACAAGAGCATATTTTAAAAGACGTTCACATGACAGGAAGCTCACTTTTACACATATAATTCTCCCATTGCAGCGGGGACTGAATTCAAATAATACATGTACTTTTGAGGTTTCTGTGGTCCTGAAGAACTGACCTCATTAACAATTTGACTCTATTCAGCAGCTAATTAACAAGACCATTAGGAACTAGGAGTTCAGAGTGTTCAAATTCACTGTTTTATACCTGTCAGTATTAATGTTAGTTGTGCAATAATAGTACAGTACATGCATTTTATATATGCATAGTCTTTAGGAACATTGTAAGTTGTGTAGTCTTGTTATACTTTATTATTGTTTTGTTGATGTACTCCAGTTTCATAAAATAATTATTGGCACATAAACTGCATTTGTAAATAAACAGTATGTGAATGACTCTACTGCCACTATTTTAAAAAGTACTGTTAGGGGATGATTTAGTTTCATATATTGCTAATGGGGAGTTAACTTTAGAATTGTGCTTCACTGTACTTAACATTGAGTTCTGTCTTGGGCAGATGTTATTGAAGTGTTGTTCCTTATTGCATTGTATAAACAGTACAATAGTGATGTTTTTCCAGAAAAAGCTAAGAGCTTCAGCATTACATCAGCACAGAATTAGTACTTAACGGTTAACGTCAACTGCCAGCACCACGTGACCCGCACGCCGGCTCGCGCTGCTGGACCTGGTCAGTCCAAGATGCGGTACTTTCAGAGGGGAAAGCGCCGTCTGTTAGTCCAGGATGGAGCTAAATAACACTATAAAGGAGCAAGTAGTATTCATTATTATTGTTGGAATAGGACCATGCAGTTGTATTAATTATTACTTTTGGTACATGAAGTTTTTGTGTAAGTTCGTACAAACTGATATTAATGGTTATTTCCCCCACCAATCGCTCAGTAAAGCAGTCCCTAGAGGCACTGGCGGAAAATCACAATAAAGAAGAAAACAAGGTTTGTGAGACAAATTTGGACGTTATTTTCTCAGAAAAAAAAAGACTGAACGCCGAGGCAGAGTTTGAAGAATGTTTCACCCGGAAATGAATTCAGTAACCTTGGAAACGGCGGTGAGCGCGGAGAGGAAGCGAGAACGTCGACATGACGGCGGAGAATAGTAATATCATCAACGACCTACAATAGCATAAATTATTACTAAAGATAGTCGTAATGCTTTAAGAAGAAGATTTTAGGAAAAACTCTGATACTAATGTCAAAGTAAAAGCGTCTGCTAAATGTCGTAAATGTAAAGTAACGTTCGGAGTTTTCAAATCACCAGTATTAGAAGCGAAATTGCCCCATGAAACAAATGAACGAGAAATATAAAACAGACACGGACACATAGCAAACTAATTTAGCAGCCTACCAGAAAGCAAATCTGAAAAACGTGTGCCACAAATGAGTCTAATCCGTGACCACCATAATTATACATATAATAATACATTACCATATATTGAAATGTCACTCAAGGCATATGTATTACTGTAGTGCTGTTGCTGAAGAGTAAAGCAAGAACTGCCAACATAACAATGGGTGAAAATGGAGAGAGTGTTAAAGAGACAAACTCTTGCAATTACGGGATGAACAACAAAACTAACTACCATGTCACCGAAAAACAACAAAACTGCATGCACATCTGAATAAATCTTAATATATGAATGATGGCAAAATAGAAAATAATAGATAACATCGTATTAAAACAGTTCCTAGAAATTACAGGCGAATTATTAGGATTATAGAGTGTAGTCCTACATCATCTACAAAGCTGCACAACTTCCAGAACCTTATCATCAAGGCATGATGCTCAGCAAAGTCCAGCAGAGGGTCACACACCAGGTCACACACTGCTGTTACTGGTAAGTCTCTGAGAAGTTAAGGAAGTTATCAACACACCATATATACCAGAGAATTCTCTAATATCAGACAGCACACGCTTTAAGATCCAAGTGCCTGTCTTTGCAAAGAGCCAAAACCCTGATTTTGAGCATTTCTCTGTACAGGTGGATGCCTCAGAAGTCGGACTAAGTTTTGAAGGTAAGTAGATAACTTGAGACCAGTTCATTACGTTTCTTGGAATCTTTTGACCAGCGAGATTAAATACACCATGGTAGAGAAAGAGATGTGATGATGATAACTTCACCTTCCAGTTCAACAAATTCCCCCTAACATCTAAATCTGATGTCTTCTGAATAATTCTGAATACAGATAACAAAGTATATGATTGTCCTCTTCCTAATAAGAACATAGAGATGCCATGGGACTCACCCAAGTCTCTGAGTGTGTGTTCCCGGAATGCTGCAAGGCATTTCAGTCAGGATGGTGCAGCTTCATACCCGAGCCAGCGCCACAATGTTTTAAAGGGTTCACTATTGTCCCAGATAACAACAAGCCCCACTTGCCTAAAAGACTTGTAACATAAAGGATGTCGTCCCCTCCTCCATCACTAGCACGTCAGTTTGCTCACTGCACAAACAGGGATAGATATAATAAGTGATAACACCAGATCCGCATCATCCTGGTCTGCTGGGCAGCTAACAGAGACAATGGAAGGCTCTAGAAACTTTGCATAAATTTTCTGGGGAAACATGAGTAACCAAGAAAGTTCTCATAAGAGCCTTTTGTGTGAGCAGAAGGAAGTGTGCATGTTCATCAGTATGAAAAACACTATTTACATTTGGAGTTTAGACAGTGTATTAGAAAGACAGAAGATCTATGAACAAGGACATGTAACAAGTAATAGATTCTCCATTTACATGCTGTTTAATTTGTCATCGTTAGTTTTATCAGGCAGACGGGGGGCAAGCATTGGTCAGGGAAAGACTCTCCTCAATTCACTACATATCAATAACAATAATATTAATAACAGTAATAATAATAGTAATAATAATAACAACTGACTGACCTATCATGTAATTTGTGTTTAATATGTAATTAAATATAGTTGTTTTATGTTATGCTCATATGACAAGTTGCATAAGTTTTTATGTACTGTATGCTTTGTTCTCCATATTTCTGTACTTGGGTGAGATGTTTTGAGTATGCAAAAACATCAACAACCAGACTGACGAGGATATGTGTGCTGTGTATGCGTATTGTTTGGAAATTTGTTCAGCTTTGATGTTGATCAGATGATTTCCTGTTGCAGGACAGAGGTGGGAGTGTGTGAAGAGGGAAGAGTTATAAAGAGTTTTCAGTGAGACGCTGGACCATAAGGTGAGGAGAAGGAAACAGAGGAACACAACGAGGGAAGAAAGCTACAAACAACCAGGTTAATATTCTCTAACATTCAGATAAACACTGCCTTTCTTTTTGCAATGATCTTTGGAATCTTTGGATCTGAGGAATTATCTGAGGAATTAATAATAGTTGCACATTTAAACAATTATTTGATGTGTTTTTAATCACAGAAATGTGTCAGAAGTGGATTGCAATCATCTTGCTTTCCTCAGGTCAGTGTGTGGTCTGTGGTACGGCGTTTGACTACTTCTTCACGTATTCTATGTGACTTGTGTCTGTGTGGGATGTGTGTGTGCGTGATCATTATATTTGTCATGTAATGCTTGTGTTTGATTGCTTATTTATGTTTATTCTTGTGTAAAACTCTAGAACATGGGAATAAACATTTTACTAACAGTGTGTCTGAATTGATTTTACTGAAACTGAATAAATGTGTTTGAATATGAATGGACTGGAGAACATTTTGTGTCATATAATGCTCTTAAAACTTGCCTATAAAATTAAATGATAAAATAATGCCTCCTGACAACTCTTATGTTCTTCACAGCTGTGTGTGGTCTGACTGCATATGTTCATCGTGAGTATTACTTGGTGAAGGAGATTAAGAACTGGACTGAGGCTCAGAGCTACTGCAGACAGAATTACACTGATCTGGCCACCATCAGCAACATGGAGGAGATGAAGATGCTGAATGACACACTGAAGAACCAACCTGCTGACAATAAGCTGAATTTACAATATGTGTCAATTGGTCTACAGAAAGGGCATGCTGGGAAATGGCTGTGGTCTCTGGCAGATGAAGCGTTCTACAGAGCAGGAGACACGTACCGCAACTGGCATCATGAAGAGCCAAACAATACTAAAGGGACAGAAAACTGTACAGGAATGTATAAAAATGATGGAACCTGGCTTGCTGCTGGATGTGTCCAAACATACTCATTCATCTGTTATGAAGGTATGAAATGTCTCTGAGTTTGAAGTTCATGTCTCCTGCAGATTATGTAAATAGAAATTAGAATGTGATTATTTATGAAGTATTAAACTATGTTTCAGGAAAGACGCCCACAGCTGAAAGATACATACTGATTAACTTCACAAAGAGCTGGAGAGAGGCTCAGAACTACTGCAGAGAGCATCACACAGATCTGGTCAGTGTGAGGAACGAGACTGAGAACCAGCAGATCCACAAAGTGGCACAACAAGCAGTCAGTGATCGTGTTTGGATCGGCCTCTTCAATGACTCCTGGAAGTGGTCAGATCAGACCAACTCTTCGTTCAGATACTGGGGCTCAAGACAACCTGATAATAATGGTGGAAGAGAGAACTGCACTGCAGTGTCTGTGAAGGACGGCCACTGGCACGATGTGAACTGCGGTGTATCACGTTATTTCATCTGTCAAGAGAGTGAGTTATGTTCATTGTTCCTCATGCTGGGTTCAGCTTCAGTTGCATCTCCAATGAATGATGAGACTAATTCAGTTTGTCCTCCTGTATAACATCTTCTAACCACTATTTGGACTGAATTTAGAATTTTCACAGTACTTTTACTTGTTATCTCCAGATAAGCTGACCTTGATCAACATGAACCTGACCTGGACCAAAGCTCTGATGTACTGCAGAGAGCACCATGAGGACCTGGTCTCTGTTGACACTGAGAAGATCCAGCGCTGGGTGATGAAGGTGGCTCAGAAAGCCTCCACTGCACATGTGTGGTTGGGCCTGCGTCACACACACACTCTGGGCTTCTGGTACTGGGTGAGTGGAGAGTCTGTCTGCTACCAGAACTGGGCTCCGGGGAACGGGAGACGGGAGGAAGGCGAGAACAAAGGCGGAGCTGTACAGAGCAGCGGAGAGCAGCAGTGGGTCAGTCTGCCCGAGACCGAGAGGCTCAACTTCATCTGCACTACCTATGGTTAGTGTTTGTCTTAGTGTTTGTGTGGAAGGAAAGCAGATTCCCTATTTGCCTAGTAGAGGCTACAGGCCCAAGCTTCACTCTGTAGATTACAGTACGTATGTGCTCACATATTAATCTTTAACAGTTATTTATTTTTATCAATGCAGACTGAATCCAGCTGTGGTGCCACTTCTGGACGCTTCTTGATCCAACTTTACCATGTTTATATTTGCTGTAGTTTATATTCCATGCTTAGTGGGACAAATGCAAGTTAGGAAAAATATATTACAGTGGGTTTAGGGTTTTTTCTCTACTTTTTCACGTATGCAGTTGTTTAAAGTACCATGAAATACAACCTCACATAATACAACATATTGATGAGAAAGCTGTTCAGTTGTACTTAGTAAACTGTTTAGATCAGCTGTCATAGAATGTTTTAATTGTCTGGTAAAGATGACTTCTGAGATTTTTATATGTGTTGGCACAAATTATCCTCAAGTATAACAGTCACAAACAACGAATAGTAATATTTGGAGTTTTGTAATGTTGACAATGAGTGCATTAAAAGCTTCTAGCTACAAGAAGTCAAGAGGTAACATTATAACTGCACATATTCTGATGTGTATGTAAAGTTATACAACATTTGATTAGGTTCAAAATGTCAACAGTTTTCTGTGTAAATTCTTGTCTGTTTATATTCTGTACTAAGCACTGCCAAAGTCATCAGATCCCAGAGTTTTTTATCCTTCTAGATGGCCATAAAGATCATCTTTACAATCTAGAATGAATTTGAATTTAAGTGATATCCCATCCCTCTTGTGGGCCTCTGGGGGCCTTGCTTTTTCCATTTCTCACTGACATGGTTCTTGCTCCCGGATTCACTCTTTTTGCCCTCTCGTAACTGTTTTATTAGCAGTACCTGTGGGTTTTGTTTCTTGCTATTGATAAAAGGGCTATTGTTCATTTGTCAGTCCATGTAAATGATGTCGTCCTGGTTATTCCTGTTCACCTGCTCATGGCCTCATGCCTAAACACAAAATACAACACATTGTTTGGTGTCCTGTTTGTGTGTGGTAATTTATGCAGATTATTTTGCAGCGGAACTGTGTGCTCCTGGCTACCTCAGGTATTCATTTGCAGGACTGTTCGGCACAGAGGTGGGAGGAGCAGATAGGTATAAAGAGACGAAGGTGAGATGAAGGGCTATAAGGTCGGGAGAAGGAGTCTGTTAAAGTGGTAGAAAAACAGCACAACATGCAAGTCGGTAGGGTTTGCATTCACTGACGTGGGGCAGTGGTAGTGTAAATATTATAGAGTTGTTCCGGTTATTGGAGGAATTGGCCTTTCAGATCACTGGTGGAAGTGGTCAGACTACTGTTTAAGACAGACACTGAGGTGTGCTTGTGGACAGATATAAATTTTACATTTTATCTTCAAATAAGGAAATATGTGTTTACATTGATAAATGTCAAGCTGCATGTTCTGTCGCATTGTTTAGACATATGTATGCATTCCGAGATACATACATGTGACCAGATCAGCGAGAGTGTGACCTGGATGGAGGCTCTGATGTACTGCAGACAGCACCATGAGGACCTGGTCTCTGTTCACATCCACCGCTGGGTGATGAAGGTGGCTCCAAAAGCACACATATCAGGGTACTGGGTGAGTGGGAATTTTATTTGTTACCAGAAATGGGCTTCAGTTAAAAAGAGAGCAGAAGAAGAGCGTACCCTTATGATTTATGTTTGCCCTTTTTATTTGTTTCATTTTTAATTTTATTTGCTGTTGAATGGGGTTCACATCCTACCTCTAGCTCTACCACCACTGAGTGACCCCGAGTTCCTTCAAGGAAACTGTAATTAGGAAATAGAAGTCACTCTGGATAAAGCTACTGCTAAATGCCATAAATGTAAATCATGATGAACGTACCTAATTGAAGGTGACAGTTGACTTTTCTTACTACAAGAGGGCATACTGTTATATTTACACATTTAACATTGGAACAGCAGTCCCAAGTCATGCCCCATTTTCAAGTTCCAATTTTATTTAATAATAATCCACTCCAAGTGTTGTTTTCTCGTCATCCTCTTAATGATATATTAGTATTGACATTATAGTGTCTGATTTGAAATGTGGAATAAGAGTGTAATGTTACATATGATGTAACCTCATCGCCGTCTTGTGGCGAAATTTGCAAACCACACTTTCAACATATTTGTTAAATCTGTAGCTGTCACATGGATGCCATATTCTGGCAAAATGTAATGTTTAGTTAGTCGTAATGGTTACTGAGTTGGCTCATAGTTGTTATGAAAAATCCATTTTGAAATGATTTCTTTCTAATCAAATAAACAAAACCAAACCAAGCAGAATAAGTAATCTAGGAAACACCCATATACTGGCATCATATGCGCTAGACCAACATATAGTTGCGTTGCAGTCGGTTCTAATTGCTTCACTTTGTTGTGCCCGAAGGCAAAATAGTGTTCATAAAGAATTTAAGTATAAAAGACTTTTAGCTCTAATCCAAGAAGATCGATAAAGCGTTTAATGAAAGAATAACAAGCTCAATGATGGCCAGAGAAAATTGGCACTAATATAACTTGGGATGTAACTGGAAATTAACCTTATCAAACCATTATAGGCACTGTAGTTGTTATGAAAAATCTGTTTTGAAATGGTTTCGATCTAATTGGATAAGGATTTACGTTCAAACAAAACCCCAAGCGGCACATTCCTACTTACCCTGCAAATTTCATCTTACTGCGACTTATGGTTCGAGCTGCACAATGCATTTTGTAAGAAAATTATTATTATTGTTATTATTATTATGTCTACAATAACAATGCAGCTTCTCCCACAATAACCCACTTTTCTCTTTTTATTATTATAATAATTACAATTTGGTGGGGAAATTTTGAGCTGTAATTCATATGTGTCGCCACATGAGGGCGCCATTTACGTGGTTTTTGGCGAAATATTCTGTGAATGAATGTTTCATATAAATTTTTAATTGTAATTTTTATCTAAATATTACATACAAATTTAGGAGAAAATAATGAGGCACCTGGAGAAAGGAGTGGATGTAATGAAACATGGGGCAGTTGGTAGCGTAACGGTTAGAGAGTTCGGAAGGTTCCTGGTTCGAAACTTGAACTTCCAAACTGGTGTAAAATTGCACATTTAGTTGAATCCTTTATACAGAGTGATTTCCATTTCCTAATTAAAGGGACAGTCTGTGTGAAGTAACTTGGGGTTAGGGGGCTCAGTGGAGTTTCTGCTGGGAATTGATTAAGGCTTTTTAGTCAGGAAAGAATGGAATAAACATTATATGTGCTGCCCTAACACACGTTTCTCTTTGTTCTCAGTGTTTGGACCACAATCTGGAGTATGATTATGTAAGTAGCAGTTACAGTTCTGCTTTTCCACTTTTGTGGCACCAACATCTCTGTTGAGAGGAGTAAAGGTTATAGTCATAATGATTATAGTCTTATTATCTGAGATGCAGAAGTCTCTAACTCTCCTGTTTCTAATATACCAAAACTACATAAGACCTTTTTTACAGTAATTTTCTGTTAGAGTTAGAGAGTCAGAGTTTCAGACTACTGTACTGCTGTGGCTCTAAATGCTGCTTAACAGGAAGACTCTGTCTGATTAAAAATCGCTTCAGTTACCTCAGTAACGCAGCAGTAAGACATTTACATTTATGGCATTTAGCAGACTCTCTTATCCAGAACAACGTCCATTTCTTCTCATTTCAGGGAGTAATTCGGGGTTAAGGGTCTTCCTCGGGGACTCAATGATGGTAGTGTCAGAGGTAGGACTCAAACTTATAACCTTTTGGTCCAGATGTGAGTGTCCTTACAATTAGACCACCAACATTTTTTTTGTTTTTATGACAGTATCAGTTGTGTTATTTGTCCAAAGCAGATTAGATTATACAAATCACATGTTAGAAATGGATAAGTGTTGAAATAACATGTTTTAAATCAGTCGGATTTTAGGGTTACTCTTTTGCCCTTTTGCCCATCCCGCATGAGCCTCAAATTCACTGTTGGGCGTTTAAGCAAGGCTGAATGGAGACTGTTCCTGTTATTTGGTAAGAGCGTCTGATAAAAAGCCATGCATGTAAAAATTTATCTTATAGGTACCGTCCCCGAGCACTGATCCCAGAGTGGTGCACACCGCGATAACAAGTAATCACACACTCACATGAATAATTTTATTTAATATTGTCCCAACACAACTGAGAACAGTCCCATCACTAATACAATCCATACAAGAGTCATTACTTATCATTGATTTTAAAAGAACTCTCTCCTTTGCCTCCTTTCAGATTAAGTGCTGCAACCTGATATTTACTAAGAAAAAGATCATCATCAGGTTTTCAATCACTTTAAGGTGAGCTCAGGTATCTGTCCCCCTACTGGCTAATAATGTCACTCCAGGATGCATGGAATGATGGGGGTGTGTTTTGAGCGGGGTGTGTCTTCAGCTCTTACAACCAGATTTTCTTGGATTGGCTAATGAGGTAATTCATCACTGATTCAGGAAGTGGAAGGAAAACAAATTCATTTACAATGTGCAGTACCTGCTAAAAATACCAGTGTGTACAGTAGTGGTCACATTGCTCTCTTTAATTTTTAGGAATGGAAGAAGTTTTGAGTTGATTCAGTGAATTCTAAGAAAGTAATGCAAGAAGAATTGCAACAATACCAGGTGAGTGGAAAACAGGTTTTATAATGAAATTCCACGTGATGTGAGGTCTACTTCTAAATGATGACACTAAAGACACCATCATGGATCTGATGACTAATACTATTGCACCACTGAGCACGGTTTGTCTCACACAAATGACCAAAGCCCGGGATTAATTTGCAGCAATATTGTCAAACTAAAACAGCACCCCACAAAAGCAGAAAGTCACACGACACACTTTTCTAACTGTTCATGGTGTTTGCAAAACACACAGAAAAATGCTTAAATTCATGATTCTAATCTGATCTAATCCATGGCCGCAAAGACAATGCTTTTTCTTTCCAGTCATAACCTTTAACCTTACCTCTCACTAACATGAACTTAATACACTTAATACATTCAATAATCTTGTATTTTGTAATTTGAGAAAACATAACAAATGTTTGTCATGAACAGTAACATCATTTAATCTCTCTTTTTGCCGCAGGTGGATTTACCTTGGGAAGTGCCCCATTGAAATCTCTGATGACTCGTAGGATTGTCCACCTTGAGGCAGCCATGGTGAGTACCGACAGCACTTGACTTTCCGCCCAGTGAGAAGAGGACAAGCTGGATCAACCCTCACACCGGAACCTGTGGTCGGATTTGTCAAATGTTGTGTTACACTGGTGAAAATCAGATCAGTTTTCAGAGTACGACGTGGCAAGCAGCTGTGAAACTTTTCAAGCAAGGACTGGGACTTCTGTTTTGATAATAAATTACACCACAATTTAAAGAATAATACTAGGAATCAACATTCACTTAAAGGTTTTTAGCAAACAAATTCATATTCATTTATTCTCAAATGACCTACATCCACTGCAGGCAGATATTTTTTATCAAGGTGTTGTTTACAGTTGCATCAGCAGGTAAAACAATATTACCATTCCCAAACACTCCCAAACCTACCTCCTCCAATTTGACCTCCTCCAGTGGTTTTTCTTGGCTATCTTTTTGGTACCGTCAGAAGTTTCCACTCGGGATTAACACATGCACACTTATTTATGTTGTGTTGTTGCTGATGATTTGACAATCCGTGCTACTGATCTGTTCCTGTATTATGTGCTGTTCTCTACTCAATGCTGCTACTCTTCTACTTACAAATGTACAAACTGAGACTTTGATAAGTCACTATGTGTACTGACCCCATGTTTCTTCAACTGTTTCTTCAGAGGACATTCAGTAAAGTCTGACTTGTGGCTGTATTATTTATTATGTTAAGCAGATTAGTGATTTGCAGGCTCTCAGCAGACTCAGTTGTTGCTACATTTCTAACTGTATTTAAAATCTGGTCACAATGAGGAGCACATAAAGTGACATTTTAACTCTAAACGTCTTCTGCTTTGACAGTC
>JAVGVS010001476.1:0-20136 GCA_032718565.1 Distichodus sexfasciatus
ATAATATAGTATAGTTAATAACACATTCCACTCAGTGCCGGTTGCCATGGTAACCAGGTAGCTAACCTTATTCACTACACCAGTCAGTGATCATAATGTTATGGCTTATCTGTACTTTACTCAAACACAGCAACTTGAACATCTGCTAAATGCTGTAAAATGTTGTGAAACGTACTTAAGTTGTATTTTTATTTTTAGGGCAAACTTCACCAGAAACAGGAACAACATGTGCAGGTACAAGAGTGTTTCAGAAACAAACAGCTGTCAGATTGAATGATTTTTAAAATAAGATTCTTTAAAACTGTTTGACTAAACAAATTACTGCATTTCTACTTTTCAGGAACCACATCAATAGCTCATGGTAAGTAAGAAATGTGTGGTTTTGTATATCAGCTCACTGAGGATGGAATTATAAAATACCAACTGCTGAAATATTAAAAAAATAACACTGGATTTGTCCTGCGTTTGGAAGACGCTCTCATTTTGAAGTGATTTTGCTAAAATGCACACAAGAAGTACACAAAATATATGTACACATATTAAAAAAATTTAAATGTGCAAAATAAAAAATGACGATCCGTTTTCATTTTGCACATCAATTTTTGTAACTGAGATATTTAAAAATGATATGTAAATCACCAGCCATTTTTCCCAAATGTAAATGATTGACTAGAATGTGACCAGAAACTTACCGCACATCAACTGTACATGCAAATATGCTCATAAGACATCCCACTCAGTGCCGGGTGCCATGGTAACCAATGTTATTCACCACACTAGGCAGTGGTCATAATGTTATGGCTGATATGTACTTTATTCAAGTACAGCAACTTGAGAATACTCTTAAGAAACATATTTAGGTGCAGTACGTAAGTGCAGTGTTAAGGTTGGGTACCTCTCACATCTGAACTGACATTAGTACCGGAACCGATACCTAGTGTTTGGTGCCGATACTCAACTGTACTTAATTTGGATATCTAGCTATGAAGCTGTAATTCATCTGCAATGAATTGAATTGAATCTATAATAATTGTTTGTTTCAACATAAAAATACAGTAATAATAAATAAGCCCCAAACTTAATTTAAACGTCTCTTATGTTACAACTAGAATATACATTTATTACAGTTTTTATAAAAAATATCCCAGAACAATGACTAAAACAGATAGATCACTAACTACCTAAATCTGCAGTGGAACCTGTTGATTGGACGTTGTGGATGTGGATGCTGGCTGCAGGGATGAGTGTCGGTGCAGCTGTAGCTTTTAGGCCTCGTTCACACGGACGTCTGAACCAGGCGTTTTTCTGGCGTTCGTGGCACCAGGTGAGCGCCGACTGAACGCCGACCGTTTTTCTGCTCATTGGAGTAAATCAAAGCGTCCACACGGGCGTTCAGCACCAGCGTTCGGCCGTCCGTGTGGACGAGGCCTAACTGTGGTGCTGCAGTCATCAAACACCGCACACTCATCCGCCCGTAAATATATTTAATGTTTAACAAGGTGTTTCCTCAAGTTGGACGTATTGCTGGCCCCAGTTCTGCATTTTGCGTGGTAAATGTTGCATATCGTGCTGTCTGCGTCGATTTGAGTAAAGTGCATTCACACAGTCCAACGCTTGTTGCCATGTTTTCAGATTTCCGCGCATGCGCTTTTTTCCCCCGGGCAACTGTTGTCATGGTAAACAAAACTAACAGTACAGTTTAAATAGCTAATGGAAATTTAACTGCAGCAAATATATATATATTATCTTATAGCTGCTGTAAATATAGATTTAAATTAAAGAGATAGCTGTTGATTAATTGCAACTTTTCACACACTTCTGTATGTCCCGCTCAGCTCGTGCGGGCTACTGATGACCCTTTTTAGGATTCTGTTAGGATACGTGGCTTGTGATGAGAGTGAACACACCTCCAAATAAATGATAAAGTATCAAGACAAGGCTACCAGAGCGGCAAATATTCATTTACAAGTGGCACTAGAGGAAGTTAACCTGCGGATTCACTCTGTTTGTGGTTTGGAGAGCGCTAACCCGCTCATGTGTGCAATTCAGGGGTGTGTTTCCCAAAAGCATAGTTGCTAACGTACACTATGCTAGTTGCTAATATACACAATGTTAGTTGCTAACGTACACTATGCTAGTTGCTAATATACACAATGTTAGTTGCTAACGTACACTATGCTAGTTGCTAATGTACACTATGTCAGTTGCTAATGTAGACTATGTTAATTGCTAATGTACAGTGTTAGTTGCTAATATACACTGTTAGTTGCTAATGTACACTGTGTTCGTTGCTAACGTACACTATGCTTTTGGGAAACGCACCCCAGATTCTGCTGTATGTTTTCGTCTGTAGATTAAGTTAACTGTCAGATTTCCTCATGAATGTGTGTGCTTCACGTCACGCTGCTGATTCGACTGATTCAGGAGGAGTGTCTATCCCCAGGCCGTCCGCTTTTAAACAAGGACATGTCTTTTTCTGAATGTCTAATTTGTCGTTCCACACTGCCTCTTAATTCCATATCGTTATGACCATCATAATTCTGCCATATTTCACTGTCCAACATATTACATGCTCCTTGTCTGTCTGCTAAAATGCTAGTGTGTATCACTTCACTGTTCACTGCTGTGTAGCTGCACTCGGCACCTGGTATCTCTCATTGCACCTGGTATCTGTCTGCTGATTTTTGTACTTAGGTTAACTGATTGTAATATAAGAAATAGTTTATTTATCTTTATTTTATTCCTTATTTTATCTTTATTATCTCCTTATTTTAAGTTTAAGTTTAAGTGTGTATATTCTATCTCTTTCATTTTTCTTTTTATTTTATTTTTTTAATTCTTTGCCTAAACTGCATAGTCAAAAGAGCGGATCGGGATACATTTCACTGCATGTTGTACCTGTATAATTTGCATGTGACAAATAAAGAATCTTGAATCTTGAATCTTGACATGAGTCCCGTAGTCTACAAAGAGGATTCAACTCTGTGAGTCATTGTTATGATCCTTCTTATGACAGCTATACTGGCGACTATGGCTGTATTGATCATGTAATCAGTTTGAAATGATTATAAGAGGTATGTAGGTGATGGGGTTTATATTTTAGTCATGGTGTAGTGAGGACTCGATGGATTCGGATTAATGGAGAACTCATATCTGTGACTCGTGAGTTATTTAATGGATCTGGATGATTAACCCGCGTGAGTCATGAATATAACCGTTTGATTTGACGTGAACCGAAAAATCATTCGGTTGGTACCTTAAAAAGTACCGACCTCGGTACCCCAAGCCTACTGCTTATATTTGATAATAAACTACTTCCTTCTTTCTTCAGGAAAGCTGATCTTGATCAAAGAGAACCTGACCTGGGAAGAAGCTCTGATTTTCTGCAGAAAGAATCACAGTGATTTGGTCTCCGTGGAGACGGAGGCAGTGCAGTCTTGGGTGAAGGAAGTGGCTTCAAGAGCATCTACTGCTCAAGTGTGGTTGGGTTTGCGTTACACCTGCCTTCTGCGGTTCTGGTACTGGGTGAACGGAGAGTCGGTGTGTTACAACAACTGGGCTCCGGGGAACGGGACGCAACACGAAGACTGTGGTGATGGAGGCAGAACCGGAGCTGTCAAGCCTGGAGAAAATTACAGCTGGATCAGTCTCAACGAGAACGTACGTCTCAACTTCATCTGTACTAAGAAGTAGTATGTGTTTTTAAAATCACAATGTTTGCAAAAATAACATTTAAGATGTCATTTATTATCATTCACATTATCTCTGCAACTGTAGATGTTCATGTCGAATCTAGCTCGTATCACCTTGCTTTAAAAAATATTTTATTAATATAGTAACTTATCAGTTCTTCCAGGATTTCGTGGGTCTTTTTTGAGATTGTTGCGGCCTAAAATTCCTGCTTTTGCAACAGCTTTTCTAAAAAAAATTGTGATGAAAAATTGCTTAGTTGCAATTAAACTCGTAGAACGAATGTGTAGAAAAATGACATCATATCTAGCACTTTGACTTAATAAAATTGTGTTGGAAAAAGTCAGATCTTTTACACATAATTATGTGTAGTTTTAAATTGTACACAACACGTGCATTTGTTCACATTCAACACAATAACACCATGTGTAACCAAGGCAGGGACGTAGCACCAAATTCTAGACCCTATACACAAGTAGTCTCCATGGGCCCCGTCCCCATAATAAAAAATAATTCCAGACTTCTTAAGGGCGCTCTCTCCCCTTTATTCACCCACTACGACGCTTATGGACCAAGGACAGCAAGTGTGTTAATATTATACATTTACACATATTTGTGTTAACTTTCTTGACACTTTCACTGTGTTAAAAATGTTAACAATTAACAGAAGAAACGTTGACCCAAAACTCACCCATCAATGGGTAAGAATTTGATCCATTTTAACACATCTTTTCTAAGAGTGTAAGTTGCGGGAATTTTTTTTTACTTTTTCCCATTTATAAGAATTCTTTAACAATTAATGTTAAGTTAATTAATGAATTAGAAAAAAGTATCAAGACCATAATTATTTTTTATTAAATATTAATCATTTAGTTATTTTTGAAGTTAAATGTGAGGCGTTTTTATCACACATTTCCTGCGCATTCTAAACATAACAATGAAGTGACGCATTCGCTGACGCATTGCTTAACGTTTTACGGGAAACGACAATGATTGATCAAAAATTGTGGAAAAATTGCGGTAATTGGTCAAATTGCACGGTTGAGATGAATTCGCAGGGATTGGCTGAATTTGCGTCAATAGTTATGATCGCAAAATCCTGGAGGGTCTGAGTAGTATGTTTGCAAAAATAACATTAAGATGTCATTTATTATCATTCATTTTGTGTTTGCAACTGTAGATGTTCATGTCGAATCTATTTTTTAACCCTTTGCATAAAAAAAAACAGTAATTTTGTATATTTTAAATATTTTCTTAATATAATACCTTCTTTTGTGGTATCCTGGGAACATGCTTGGCATTATTATGGTAAAAATGGTAGTTTATGATTTGTAACACTTTGGTATTTATGTTAGATATAAAAATATGGTAAACTGTATGTTGGTGGGAAAAATATGTTAAGATACTGACTGATATAACATTTAATTTAATTTGAAATAAAGATTAACATAATCTGAACACAACATTTCTGGAACTCTTTTGTTTGCACTTTACTGACAGTCAGTTTAATAATAATTAATGAGGTTGTTACATTAGACGCTGAGACGTGGTCCCGGTGCAAAGCATTTACTCAAACCAGAAAATTAAATCAGCTTGACGGCCTCAAAACAGTAAACTAAAACTACTACTTCTTTCAAAACACAGCACACCACTGTGGGGTAGAGTAACGCTGGACTACCAAGCGCAAAAGGAGGAAACCTGTTTAAATAGGCGGCTAACTAGCCTGAAACACCTGTAAACTCTAAACTAACTGATTAAACCAAAGCAGGCACTAAATGCTAAACCAACAGATTAACAGAACTGGTTAAGATGGAGACGGGACTAAAACACGACCAATAAACAAAAATAGGAAAGTTGAAGCTGGGAACAAGGGTGTAACAGATAAAGAACTAACGAGGGAATTCTAACCAATCAGAACAGCCCTCAATAATTAATATAATATATTTTTGTTAGTTATTTGAGTATATTTACCTGTATGTGTATCAAAATTTAAGATTGACAAAGTAATGAAGAATTGGGGCAGTAACGGTTAGAGCTGACCTGTGCATTGCCACATCCGGTCCTTTGTCCGTCCCTTTGGCCAGCTGAGGACAGCATGACATAACAAATCAAACATAAGGAGTGTATTTTATGAACAACATTCAACTGCATTGCATTTATTTTGAAGGTGAAAAAATGCAAACAGGTCCATATCTCAATAATGCTTTTGTTGTTAAAAGAGTGTATTGTCAAAAAAAAGTTACACAAAGTTATAATATGCTCTGCTCTCCACATTTATAGCTTAACCGTAACGTCTAGGGTCAGATGCAGTTCAGTTGAGCAGAGTTGATTACAGTCTATAGGTTCAGCGCTCCACATCAATTCAAATCTGTCATGTGACCCCTTGGGAAAATTAATTGCCCAGTGACTGGACCAGTAAAGGTACCACTGAGGTACTCACCAGCAAAGTACCGTCCCCAAGCACTGCTTCCTGGGTACTGCACCCAGGATCCTTCCTCTCATCATCTCAGCCACGTTTTATGTGTCTCTGCTTAAAACTGTTTGTTACTGCCCCATGCACCTGATAATGTGATGAACGTTGAACTGGAGTGATGTCAAGTTGCTCAAATTCCCAGTTCAGACAGACTGCATGAAGGCAACAAGGAAATGCCAACATGCAAATAGAGCGAACACACACATATATTGAACCTGGTACAGCAGAGGGCGGAAATGGGCGGACTGAAAAGAGCTTTTAGAGGTGTGGAGATATTCAAAAACTTAGAGAAGAGGTCGGCACAACGACACAAACAACAACAAGGGAGAGCAACGGAGCAGCAACACACACTGGAAAGGTACGCTGTACATTACTACTCGATTTCATACAACAAAAGTAGCATTTCAGATATTATTATTAATTTTGAAATGGTTTTAATTTAATTACAATGTTAAGTTCCTCGTGTTAAACTTGAATAATTATGCAGTATTTTGTTAACGCTTGTGTTTTCGTAGACAGCTTTTTTCTTGCTGGTCAAAATTCTATGTTATTAATGTTAAAACATTTAAATGATATAATATTACACAAGTGCAGAGTTGATGAAAATTGAAATAAACTGCACTCAAATATGCAAGTGCTCTACACTGTGTTCTTACCTAAGAGCAAAAAGGAATCATTATCAGAATCTTTATAAAAACTGCAGTAGGATTTAAGAACAGATTTCATCTTAATAATGATTGGTGAATGAGGGCCTTTGATTTAATGTATTTGCTTTATTAATAACTTACACTTTTAATATGTTCTGATACCAATCATTATCCAGAACCTCCAGGATTTCACAATGTTCCCAACACAACTATTACCACAAACCCAGTCAATCCCCGCAAATTCATCACTACCGTGCAATTTTGACCAATTACCCCAACTTTTCCGCAATTTTTTGACCAATCATTGTCTTTTTCCGTAAAACGTTGAGCCGTACGTCAGCGAACTCACTTCCTTGTTACGTTTAGAAGAAGCAGGAAACGTGTAATAAAAATGACTCAGATTTACCTTCAGAAATAACTAAATGATTAATGGTTAATAAAAATAAAAATGGTTTTGTTCCTTCAGTTTCATTAGTTGTTAAGTAATCTTTATAAAGGGGAACAAAATCACAACTTTGACTCTCTCCCGCAGCTTTATTATAACACGCCTAAAAACAACTTTCATCACAATTTGTTAGAAAAGCCACAGCAAAATCAGGCATTATAGGCCACACCAATCTCAAAGAAGGCCCGTGAAATCCTGGAGGAACTGGTTATCAACCGAGGGAGTTGGTAGTGTAACGGTTAGAGCTTTCACCCTGTGATGGGAGGGTCAAGGTACTGCTGAGGTGCTCGTGAGCAAGGTACCGTCCGTTCTGTGTTGTTTTGAGACGTATTGTCACTTTTTGCATATTCAAATGTGCTGTTACGTCACACAGTTACCGCTTGTTTTCTAATGAGGAAGTATCAGTTTTGATCTAAACACCTTTATACCCTCGTCTCATCTTCTCTCAGACATGAAGCGCCTCGTTTCATTCACCTTGCTGTTCTCAGGTCAGTGTGAGTTTGGTTTGGTGTGTTGACCTTTAACCCTTTGTGATTTAAAAATGTCCCCAAGTTTGCAATATGGATGATCCCAGAGTGGCTTTCAAGATTAAGGTTTAAGATTAAGATTAAGATTAAGGGTTAAGGTTTGCACTTAATTTTGCACATCATTGAAAAATTACTACTCAATGTGAAGTACATGCATGACCGTTAATTTCACATCTGAACATTCATACGACACTTCAGCCGCTCTCATTTTAATATGTAAATCATTGTCCGTTTCGTGGCTGTGTGTGTGTGTGTGTTTGTGATGAGTGTGCGTCTCATCTGGTCAAACCTGTTTAGTTGACCTCTGCAGTTGAGTTGGTGTTGAGTTTCTACTGTATGTCTTTCCCTCAGCAGTGTGCGCTCTATCTCTGTGTAAATATTACTTTGTGAATGAGAGCAAGACCTGGTATGAAGCTCAACAATACTGCAGACAGAACAACAGTGATCTGGCCTCCATCAGTAACATGGAAGACATGAATAATCTGACTGGAATACTGAAGGGTAAAACTACAGGCATGATCTGGATCGGCTTACAGAGAGGGGAAAGTAGAGAATGGAGCTGGTCTAGAAAACATGACAAAAAACATAAACAGCGTAACTGGTGTAAGAACAGTCCAAACCAGAACAGCCTCACTGAAGCCTGTGCTCAGATAACAAAAGACAAATGCTGGACTGATCAAGACTGTGTCACCGCAAATAACTTTGTGTGTTATGATGGTAGTAAAATCTAATATACATTACATATTTGTTCTCTGGTTTTATGTTGAAATTCACATGATTCCTCACTGTGTTCCATAATATTTTCTTTCACAACAGCAAAAAATAATAAAAAATTCATATTGATTCAAGAGAAAAAGAGCTGGTGTGATGCACGAAGACACTGCAGAGAGCGTTACACAGATCTGGCCAGTGTGAAGGAGCCTGGAGATAAAGACAAAAGTGATGAAAGTGAAATCAAAAACGGGATAAAAAGTCAAGATTTCCCTGTTTGGATCGGCTTGTTTAGTACCTCCTGGAACTGGTCAGATGGAAGTGACTCCTGTTTTAGAAACTGGGGGTTGAACCAGCCAAATCTTGGCAAAGAAAAATGTGTTGCATTGAACATGCTTAGTTCAGGTCCAGAGGGTAAATGGCATGACCGAAACTGCAGTGATACCTTACCATTCATCTGCAACAAAGGTGAGTTTCATTCATTCCAAAAATATGCCCTTTAGGTGGCCAATAAACGAAAGGCCCAAATGTGTAAGAAAAAATATGTGTTTATAAAAATATCGGCATGTATGTAAACAGGCCCTATGATTCAACTAAAATGGATCAAATCTGTAATCTTATTTTTAGGAACCAATGTAAGCAACCAATCAGAAGCTGATGGTAAGTCATTTAAGAACTGATCCAGCAGCAACATCAAGACTAAAGCTATGTTTCTTTGTTTTTTGTTTTTTTTGTATATCGGTTCATGACAGAGTTTTAGGAAATTAACAGCTGAACAATAAAAAATGAAAGAAAGTTTGATGTAAAAACTTCTTGTTTTGTTTTAGGGTGTTTTCACATATAGTCCACTTTAAAGGAACCGAACTCAGTCCTCTAGAAGTGCTCCAAAAAGTGGACCAACAGAAAAGGAACTCGGTTCTTTTTATGTTCACACTGTGAGTTCATCTGAAAGGGGACTCAGTTCTCTTTCTGGTCCACTTCAGCTCAGATGGGGGCTCAGTCGTTTTTCTGTGCATACTTAATCCTTAGCTCTCAGAACTTTACTGCTTTGCATTCTGGGTAGATTTCACTTCGAACGAAAACTGTCGAAGCGAACCGGGGCGCTTTGTGTTCATAATGTGCGAGTTAAATGAACCGTGCCGTGGACTTTCAGAGGGGTCTGAGTTCGTTTGGCGTGTTCACATATACGTAAAAAATGCTGACTAATCGATCTGAGTTCGCTTTAAGGGCTGAAACGGACCAAGTGTGAAAACACCTTTAATATATGCACAAACAAAAGCAAGATCTTTTTATAAACCATTGAAGAACATGGCAAAAAGAGCCCTTGTGAAGGGGGAAGAGCTCTCACAGACGCTCTAGCTTGTATCTCTAGCTACACAATAACATCAATAACACAGCAATGGAAAACTAGACACGCAGTCTTCTAAGAAATGTCGCGAGCGCCCACAGCAACGTACAATGAAGTTGGTAGTGTAACAGTTGGGGCCCCATGATCGGAACATGGAATTCCGGACCGGCAAAGGTACCACTGAGGTACCTCTTGACTCATGAGCAAAGTACTGTCCCCAAGCACTGCTCATGTCAGCTGCCCACTGCTTCTTCACGGACGGGTCAAATGCAGAGCTCACATTTGGTTGTAATGCACGCTGTGCTGTGCTGTGCTGTGGTGTGTTCACAATGTCAAAAGAATCACTTACTTTTTACTTATTTTCCTTCTTTCTTCAGAAAACCTGATCTTGATCAAGCAGAACCTGACCTGGCAAGAAGCTCTGATTTACTGCAGAAACAATAACAGCGATTTGGTCTCTGTGGAGACGGAGGACGTTCAGTCTTGGGTGAACGAAGTGGCTTCAGGAGCATCTACTGCTTACGTGTGGTTGGGTTTGCGTTACACCTGCCTTCTGCGGTTCTGGTACTGGGTGAACGGAGAGTCGGTGTGTTACAACAACTGGGCTCCGGGGAACGGGACGCAACACGAAGACTGTGGTGATGGAGGCAGAACCGGAGCTGTGGAGTCCGGAGGAAATTACAGCTGGTTCAGTCTCAACGAGAGCCTACGTCTCAACTTCATCTGTACTAAGTAAAGCTAAGTGTGTGGGTCGTAATTTCCAGAAATGTTAAGAAAATCATTCTTTTTTTAACTGTAGCTTCAGCTTTCATAGATGTGATATATTCTATGTAACTAGGGTTAAGGATCAATTTTATGAATATATGTAACCACTAATTTTCCGCTTTGTATTTCATCTTTGTATTTTCTTGAAACAATGAAGGATTTTTCCTTTATTGTAAACATTTACTCTTTTGAAAGTAAAGCAATTTTTGAGTTAAAATATTAATTTTAATTTTGTAATCTCTTGGGAACATTGTGGTAAAAGCTGTACTTTAGGAGAAACTAAATCTAATTTTTTTTAAATATTATATTGCTATGTGTAGGATTTTCATATAACATTTGCAAACTTGAAGATTATGAGATATTTACTGAAATAACATGATAAATGAGAAATAAAATCTAAATATTCAGCTCCATAGATTTCATTTTATGGATGTGATTTTACATATTATTTACCTTAATATCTTAATAAAATCTTTTATCTTTTAAATATTTACTTAATTTTCTCTCCAGGCATTATAAGAGTAAAAATGGAATTTCATGATTTTTTTGGCATGTGGGATTGATGTCATATTTACTGATATAGCTTTTAACAAAAAAAATTTATAAAGATTAATAAAATTTGAAAAAAACTTTTTCATTTTATATTTTATTTTACATTTTTAACAGTCATTGTGAACAGGCTCATCAGAATCATGTTACAAACATGTTTTGTTTGATATTAGGAGTAATTCTACCTAAATATGCATCAAAATTTGAGACTGAGACAGTAATTTTGTAGTAGCATTCACCAGTTCCACCAAATCAACAGATCATATGAACACGAACCCAACCTGGCAACAAGAGTTTCAAACACAGCGTGATGAACTGCGCCCTAGTAACATTGGGATTATGGAACCCGATTTGAATAATGCAAATTATTCTTGCCAGTCACAGACCCAAAATTCCCTAGAAGTTGCATCACCTTAATGCTGTGAGTTTCCTTGTTAAACCTTTTGTTCAATGCAGGTCATTTCAACCTGACGATGAGAACGCTGTTACGCTGAGCTCAGAAAATCTAAATTAACACACACGGCAACTAAGAACGCTGGCTCTCATTCAACAATTTTTGGTTACTTAAATTTGTTCTTAAGAAAGTTTAGACATTTCAAAAGTATAATTTCATACAACTGTGGAATTGAGGAAAACCCAAATAGCTAATGTCATGTTCAAACATGCAATAAAATTAGCATAAGTGAGTGATTATTTGTTGTTGTGAACACAGCACAGCACACAGTGCACCACAACCAAATGTCACCTCTGCACTCCACCCCTCCATGAAGGTTTTTGGCTGAACAACAGTGCTTGAGGGCCGGTACCTGGCTCATGACTACCTCAATGGTACCTTTACTGGTCTCGGACTAGAATCAGCAACCTTCAGATCACGTTACACTACTGTTACACTACCAACTGCCCCATATAATAAATATTTACAGCATTTAGCAGATGCTCTTATCCGGATCGACTTCCATTCCCTAATTTCAGGGACAGTCTCGCTGCAACAACTTGGGGTTAAGAGTGTGGCTCAGGGACCCAGTGGTGGAAGAGCTGGAGGAAGGATTTGAAACTACAACCTCATGGTCTAAAGTCAAGCATCTGAACCACTAGACCAGCATCAGCACCAACATTGTTATCTGCGTTTCACACGGTTTACAAACTGGGTTTAATGATTAAACTGGCTGGTTAACGACTCGTTAAGGCCAGAATGTCATGACCAAAATTTGCTTGAGTGCAAATGTTGGTTAAAAAGCACATCCCAGACTTTTTCTCTGGAACTTTCACAATGTTGGTTGAAAGCAAGTGTTCCTCTGGATAACATTCTACCTTAAAATAGTGGAACCGTGGCAACATCATCGTGATTGATATTTTGACGTGAATCAAATATTCAGACGGTTAGGAAAAGGAAGTAGGGGGTTTGTGATCGGCCAATCACCGCTTCCATTTTTGTCATTGTGATTTAGCTGTGTCAGCTCCCTTTCACGCATTGGAAAGTGAGTTTTGATTGACGAGTGCCAGCGCATTGTAAAGGGGCTTGAGCTGAAGGATAAACCGGGTCTCTCTCCTTCTCATGTCGGCTCCTTAATTAGCTCGGTCCTCCGAGATCAACTATTGGGCCACACAATCCCTCTTTAATTAGCACACAAGCCAGCACTGGCATTAGATGCAGGATGATACAGCACCGGCTACAGGCAGCTGTGCTCCGCTCTCAAAAACCCTCGTAGACCTGTGCAATACAAAGACTTTATGAAGACTTTTTTGGGCAAAGCAAAATGCCACATTCCCTTTATTTCAATATATAACAGCATTCAGTGAAAGTGAGGGAACCCAGCACTGCACACAGTGCAAAACAACGAAATGTGACCACTGCATTTGACCCATCCATGAAGGAGCAGTGCTTGGGGATGGTACCTTGCTGATGAGTACTTCAGTGGTACCTTTACTAGTCCAGGATTCAAATCGATGACATTTTGATCAGGGGACAAACACCCTAACCATTGCATTATCAACTGTCCCTTGAATTTAGTAGCAGATGGTAGCGTAATGGTTAGGATCTTGACCTCATCAAGTTTTGGAGTGGTAAGGGTGCAACTGGGGTACTCATGAGCGAGGTACCAGTCCCAAGCCTTGCTCTTTGAATGGATCAAATGTAGGGGTGACATTTGGTTGCGGTTGCGGTGTGCTGTGCTGTGTTCACAACAACAAATTATCAGCCACTTCAATTCATGTAAATGCTTTAAGCTGTATAGTTCCAAAACACGACAGTTTTTGACTTTTTAAAACCCAAAACTCAGGTGGAACCATTATGGAAATGGGAATTGTCATGTAACTTTTTTTGGCAGTCGGGGAGGAAACACACTTTTGGCCTGAGGATAGCTGTGGGCAAAACATTATGGCGAACAGGGGATTTGATTGGCTGATTTGGTTTGAGTGCAGCCAAAACTGTCTATTAGCTGCTCGGAACAGATGGGACTGAACTGGAACCAGAATTACTACAGACACGTAGTACTTATTGCTTAAGAATGGATGGGCAGATGCTAGGTGCCAGATTTGCTTGGGGGGGCGTGTCCAAATAAAGGGGGCAGTGCATAGCCACGATGGATTTACTGACTTTTCAGACGGCCTCAACCGTTCGTACAGCAGTCACCCTAATGGGTTTTCTTGGGGCAGCTTTTTCGGTTGAGAAGACCCGATGGGAACACTGTAATATTTTGTTTTGTGGCAATAAAAGGACCACACGAGAAGAATGCAGAAGTGTGTATGAGTGTGTGTTGCAGCACTGTTAAGAGCTTTAATTTGTCTGAAGTAGTGGACCTCATGCCCAGCCCCATCCCAGGGCCAGAACGGGTGTTTAAAATTCATTCTGGCTTTACACTTGAGAGAGAAAAGGAAAGAAAGAGAGAGAGAGAGAGAGAGAGAGAGAGAGAGAATGGATTAGTGGGCAACAAAAAGTGCCGCATGGCACCTCTGTGTCTGCAAAAGCCAAGGAACTGATGCAGAAAAAGAGAAAGAAGAAAGCAGAGAGAGAGTGAGAACAATGAGGGATATGGTCGGCACCAAAATGTACCGGATAGCACCCATGTGTGCTGCAGAGCATGAGAAAAGAGAGGAGGAAGAGGGAGGGAGAGAGAGAGACTTGCTTATTAACTCATTAGCTTTTCCATCACTTGGACCTCCACACCCCTGAACCCTCTTGCCAGGAGCCGTGTGTTCCGTTGGCAGCGATTGATGCCAGTGACGGATCCACAGTTGGGAAATGAGAGTTGGCTAACGCAGCTGTTAGCAGCATGCTAATCACACAGTTTGAATAGCAGTGCCGGGTTAGCCGTGCTGTTATCACTGCACTCCTCCTCCTCCTCCTCTTCCCGCTCCTGGCCACCAGACTTTGGCTTGTCAAGCTCTTGCAGCAGGACTTGGCCTGATGGCAGTTATACATCAAGGGTAGGACCCCACACACTCAACTCAACCCTTTTGGAAGAAAACATGGGCAACATAAAATATTTAGTTTGCAAACTGCTCCAATCTCTGAACATGATCTGACAGAAGCTGGCATCACTCTCTTATGAGGAGAGCAAGACGTTGAGGCAGAATTCTCAGACTAAGATATTTCATCATGTGTGGAAATCAGTCCCATTTTAGCCAAATTCATTCATTCATTATCTGAACTGCAGAATCCCTATCGGGGACAGGGAACGGGGTGGGGCACTCATCCCAGAAACTTACGGGTGCAAGGCGGGGACCAACCCTGATCAAGCGCCAACACCCTGCAGGGCATTTTAGCCGAATGTGGTACTCAAATCTCAAAATATCCATTGTGGGTCTGTACTCAAAGAAAATGTATCAGAACCAGTCAACAAATTTTCATAATCTGGTCTACAGCAGCTCTTCTGTTGGAATGGACAACATGGGCCAACCTTTGCTCCCAAAGTGCACCACTTTTTGGTTCACCCTGACCACTGCAGAACACAGGGAACATCTCACCATAGCAGTGTTGGAGATGCTCTGACCCAGTTGTCTAGCCATCATCGTCTGGCTCACTCAAATCCAATTTTCATGCTTCTGACACTTCAAAATGTCCACTCGCTGCACAATAAAGTCCACTTACTTCCAGGTGCTGTTGTAACCAGGTGATCTATGTTGCTCACTTCACCTTTTAGTGGTCATAAAGTGACTCCAACGGTACTTATTTGGAGATCCATTTTGGTAAGTTCCGTGACCCTTCGCCATTACAATTCCATTCTTTCAAGCAGTATTAAATTAAGGATGGACCTCTAGAGCCTGAGCGCCAGTAACGAAGAGTGGGACCAGTTGGTGGCAATAACGGTAGGGCGTTCGCCCCGTGATCAGAAGTTCACAGGTTCGAATGCAGGACTTCGTAAAGTTACTGCTGAGGTACTCACAAGCAAGGTACCGTCCCCAAGCACTGCCCACTTCTCCTTCACAGATGGGTTAAATGCAGAGGTCACGTTTTGTTGTGGTGCACTGTGTGCTGTGCTGTGGTGTGTTCACAATGACAAATAATCACACACTTTCACTTATAGTTCTGTAACAACAGCAAATGAATGGACAGCAACTTTTAAATGTTATATACGTCTTGCTCAGGGTCCAGTCTTTAGCTAGACTACGTCATGGTGCACATTTGCTGATTTATTAAATGACCTCATGTGGGAAGGGTTTAAAGGGATAATGCACTGATTGGTTTGGCGTCAGTGTGGTGACTGGAAGTGGGATCGTTTGGCAGGGGCAGGTAAAGATGTGATGGATGACCTGATTCCAGGTTTGGCAGAGGTACTTGATACAGATGGCAGGACCACCGTGCACCATCCTTCTTCCATCCTTATTTTCCTTTCTCTACTTCCTACCTTCTTCTGTCCCTACCACAGTTACAGCATTCAGATGGTTTCATCATCCGTGTCTCAGTTTGCTGATATTTGTACTGTACTAAGCAGTTTTAGTCGTTGCAATGAGAAGTACAGCTACAGTGCCTTGCAAAAGTATTCACCCCCCCTTGGCTTTTTACCTATTTTATTACAGTCCAACCTGTAATTTAAATGTTTTTAAATCTTAATTTATGTGATGGATCTGCACAAAATAGTCTAAGTTGGTGAAGTGAAATGAGAAAAAAAATATATATATACATATATATATTTTACATAAGAATTTTTAAAAATAAAAAACAGAAAATTGGCATGTGCATATGTATTCACCCCCTTTGCTATGAAGCCCCTAAAAAGTTCTGGTGCAACCAATTACCTTCGAAAGTCACATAATTAGTGAAATGAAGTCCACCTGTGTGCAATCTAAGTGTCACATGATCTGTCAGTATAATCACACCTTTTCTGAAAGGCCTCAGAGTGGTGATGGGCACATGAAGCTCCGAAGCACATATCAAGTATGAGGGGGTGTGGCAGACGAAGCCACGCTTCGAGGCCTGTATTGTTTAAGCAGAAAACCACGTGACCGATAAGAAACCAAGCCTCAGTTCGTTACGTCAGCGTTTCATCCCAAGTGTCGCTTCCTGTATAAATGGAGGTGAATCCCGCTGGCGCTTCGTGGGTTTTTTGTTGGAGAGTGTATGAGCGAGTATCGGACAGAATTGTTCTTTTGTTTGTTTTTTATGCAACTTATATTTTATTCCACATTTGCAATTTGTATAATTAAGTAGTAGTATTGTATCAATCTAATACAATATTACTACTAAATTATGCAAACTGCCAATCGCAAGCAACACTTGGGATGAAACGCTGACGTAATGAACCGAGGCTTCTTTTGTCATCAGTCACATTGTTTTCAGCCTCAAAGTGGGGCTTTGTCTGCCACGCCCCCTTATACTCGATACGCGCTTCAGAGCCTCGGCTTCAGATAGCCCATCACTACCTCAGAGGCTGCAACACCACTAAGCAAGAGGCATCACACCATAAAGATCAATGAGCTCTCTAAACAAGTCAGGGACAAAGTTGTTGAGAAGTACAAGTCAGGGTTGGGTTATAAAAAAATATCCAAATGATCCCCCGGAGCACCATCAAATCCATCGTCTTCAAATGGAAAGAACATGGTACCACAACAACCCTGCCAAGAGAGGGCCGCCCACCAAAACTCACAGACTGGGCAAGGAGTTGCAGAGTTCCACAGCAGAGACTGGAGTATCTGTCCACAGGACCACAATAAGCCATACACTCCATAGAGCTCCATAGAACTGGGAAACTGGTCCGAGTCAAGGGAAAGATGGATGGTGCTAAATATAGGGATATGCTTGAGCGTCAAGACCTGTGTCAGTCTGCCTGTGATTTGAGACTGGGACAGAGGTTGACCTTCCAGCAGGACAATGACCCGAAGCATACTGCTAAAGCAACACTCGAGTGGTTTAAGGGGAAACATTTAAATGTGTTGGAATGGTCTAGTCAAAGTCCAGACTTCAATTCAATTGAGAACCTGTGGTCAGACTTGAAGATTGCTGTTCACAAGCGAAAACCATCCAACACGAAGGAGCTGGAGCAGTTTTACCTTGAGGAATGAGCAAAAATCGCAGCAGCAACATGTGACAAGCTCATAGAGACTCATCCAAAGCATTTTGCAGCTGTAATTGCCGCAAAAGGTGGCTCTACAAAGTACTGACTTTAGGGGGTGAACAGTTATGCACGCTGAAGTTTTCTGTCATTTTGTCCTATTTGTTGTTTGCTTCACAATTAAAAAAAACATTTTCAGAGTTGGAGGCATGTTCTGTAAGTGAAATGGTGCAAACTCTCAAACAATCCATTTTAATTCCAGGTTGTGAGGCAACAAAACATGAAAAATGGCAAGGGGGGTGGAAACTTTTGCAAGGCACTGTACATAAAGTGAACTGGAAATTGGTAATTGGCACCAGCAACAAAATGGCGCAAATTGGCACTTACAAATCAGAAACTGGGAACTGGAACCAGAGCATCTCTCATCAAGCACTTTCACCCGGTGATCAGAAGCAGGAGTAATAAGTGTGGTCATTAAGTGACCACGTGTTAACAAGCTTCTCATTCCCCAAATTAGTCACATCCCGTCCGTTCACCTTCGGTTTGGTGTGTGTTTCTCAAACGGCGCAAATCTCTCTTAAGCCCAAAAATATGGGCCCACACACGTCTCTGAAAAGCTTGGATATATTTGTTTACTCATGCAAATGATGTTGTAAACACGCTGTTTACTTTGCCCGGTCTGCGCGCGTCCTTCCGGCTGGAGAAATTACTGTTGTGCAAAAGGCAAACTAAGTCAAATATGAATAAAATAACACCGTGTGATCAAAAGATTGGGTTTTGGTTGTAGAGTTTATCTGAGAGGATAAACAGATGAAACGGTGACCAGCCGTAACATTATAACCACTGACGGGTGACGTGAATGATGCTGATTTCTTCATGTGGTCAGGACCTGGCAAGAAAGCTGATCTAAGAAGGAAAATAATGGCGATCTGATGGCGACAGGGTCAATCAGTAGCTTCAGAAATTATTTCCAACATTTTCCCACATTGTTATTTTTACATTTTTAACCAATTTTATTATAAACTTTGCATTCTGGGCAATTGTACTTTAGCTTTGGGAATTAATAAAGATTTCTGATTCAGATTTTTGTGCTGCAGATGCACGCTTAAACACAGCAACGTAATAACAAGTGTAACAACATCTAGCAATTTAGTTAACAGGTTATGTCCAACGGAACTTTCACTTTTGGAGCAGCTGGTAGCGTAACAGTGGGAGGTTAGCCCCGCGATCAGAAGGTCACAGGTTCGGATCCAGGACCAGGAAAGGTACCACTGAGGTACTCATGAGCAGTTCTCCCCGGGCACTGCCTTTGTTCAAATGCAGAGGTCACATTTCGTTGTGGTGCACTGTGTACTGAGTTGTGCTGTGTTCACAAATGCTCCCCTCGAGCATCCTGGGTATGTGCGTCTTGTTACTGCTGACTACATTAATCTGGCATTTTGCTAAATATTATGGCATGTATTTCCGCCCTGCATGTTCATCCATAATACATTTCACAAAACATAACCTATAACAAAAATATACAAAATTCTCCTCGGAAATCTCCGGAAGAAAACCCTCACATTTTTTCATGCCTCAGGAACAGACAGCGTTTTTTTTTTTTACTTTGATTTTGCTGCATTGGTTTTTATTTTAATGCTAAAAGGCAAGTACTCGCTTAAGGAGAACTGCAGCACTTTTTTGCATGCCAGGTGAGCTCGCACAAGCCGTCTGAGTTTGCAAAATCAGATTTTTGCATTTTGCTTTTTTTTTGTGGAGCAGGACTCAGCAATGCAAAGCCTCCAGCAGTGTGGCTACAGGGCTCCCCCTAGTGTTAAACGGGGGCACAAAGGAGAGTTTAAAAAAAGGAAAAATAAAAGCCTCCGGACGGGAAATGGAAACGATGGAGGGGAGCGTGGGAGTGGGGGAGGGAGGGTCGGGATTTAGAGGAGAGCGTCGCCGCTTCGGCAGGTAACTGAGCGCTCTTTGTCGTGGTGGTGCTTGCGACAACGTACGGGAGTGCCGCAGGCTCCAGACGCTTTTTTGTCCGTATCGCCGTTGCAATTTTCTTCGTCAATGGTCCAGCTAATAGCCGGCGTTTCTGGGCGAGATTTAAAAAGCGTTTCGCGGCGTGGCCCAGAGAGCGAAGGTCAATCGTCTCGTGAATTAGAGGGATTAGAGATAGTTTTGGGACAGTGAGATGTGCAGACACACACACACACACACATCATAAGCATCAGTAGCCACTAGTGCCCCCCACCGCCATGTAGAGATGATAAATGTTCTGTTTCTTCAGGCATGGCATTACTGTATGAGGAGAGAGAGAGAGGAGGAGGACAATCTCGTATGTTGGGGCACGGAATCCTTCCCAAACTTCTCTTTCTGTCTCTTTTTTGACTCGCTATAACTTAAAAACTGATCAGCCATAAGATTATGACCATTAACAGATGACGGGAATGACTTTGATGACACCTAGCACTGACTGGGGTGTAAATAATACAAAAAAAAAAA
>JAVGVS010001477.1:0-20114 GCA_032718565.1 Distichodus sexfasciatus
TGCAGTGTGTGTGTGTGTGCCAAGTGTGTGTGATGCATCAGCACTACAGTCGTAACGCTGTGTGTGTTTTCAGGCACCAACTGATATTTTGGACCAGTATATGTCTGGAAATCAAGAAAAATCGGAATCTTTGGAAATCAGAAAAATTAGAATCACTGGAAATCAGAAAAATTAGAATAATTGGAAATCATAAAAAAATTAGAATCACTGGAAATCACGAAAAATTGGAATAATTGGAAATCAAGAAAAATTAGAATAACTGGAAATCAAGAAAAATTGGAATCACTGAAAATCAAGAAAAATTGGAATCTTTGGAAATCAGAAAAATTAGAATCACTTGAAATCAGAAAAATTAGAATAATTGGAAATCAAGAAAAATTAGAATAACTAGAAATCAAGAAAAAGTGGAATAACTGGAAATCAAGAAAAATTGGAATCTTTGGAAATCAGAAAAATTGGAATCACTGAAAATCAAGAAAAATTGGAATCTCTGGAAATCAAGAAAAATTAGAATCAAAAATACTCCGACACAACACTTAATCTAACTGCCTTGACTTCTCCATCATACTCACAGCTCGCTGCAGCCGTTTTTAATCAAGTTTAACATGTAAACAAACTAATTTCATAAATCAAACTGCTTCCTTCCATTTCCAACAGCTTTACACTAGTAAATTAAGAAAAAAGTACATTTGAAAGTTGCCTCTTAATTAATAGCGGCAGTTTACCAGCAGGTTTGATGCTAAAAATATAAAATTATATACATACTGTATTTAACCGTAAAAATTGTATTATACAACACTTTTCACGGACTCAAAGCTCTTTACACATGAGACGAGACACAACGAACCCTGAGACGGAGCAGCAGCAGCAGCAGATAGATAGACATCTAAACATCATGCGATATTTAATTAATATCGCCACCAATAAACTGCATAATCGGTCGGCCCCTATCGCAGTCTGCGTGTAAAGAGTGTGTGTGCGTGTGTGTGTGTGATGTTAATAACTCCGGATGCTGACAGCAGCTGACTGCCGAGGTGTCGTACTCCGAGTGCTGCTAATTAGGGATTAATAGCCGAACTTCGGAGAGGCGGAATGTTCTTGGATGCGTCGCGTTCGGATCCCGGCAACCGTAACCACGCAGACCGCTTTATTTTCCATAAACAGAGCTTCTCCTTTATTAGTATATATTTTTTTAAGAAGAGCAGCAGAGATGTGGTTTTTGGATAATCTGTGAAATTTCCTTTCACGCCGTATTTCTAAGGCTCAGTTCCCGGGCATCGTCTGTCGCCGTGGCGACGCTGTGTTTTCAGCACAAAGCGGTCGGATTAAGGCCGGAGGACGCGAGCTTGGAAACCTTGCAGGAGTGTGATCTAGAACGTGACAAAAATAATCTGATCTCAGTCATAAAGGCTGCTGTTATTACAGCCATAATACTATGACAATATGGAGCATTACACCGCTGGCGCTACTGGAGTCTAGATATCAGGGACGCACGATGATATCGGAATCGTATCGGAATCACACGATAATCGGACCGATGCTTAGATTTGCCCCACATTTTTAGTCGATATTTGATGACTTCCGTCTTAAAACGTATGACGTTATTTTGTGCCAACATTCTGAGCACGCGGTGGAACTTGTCAATGTCTTGTCTCGTCTACGCGCTCGACTCGGCATCGGCAGATATAAGGATGAAACATATCGGATATCGGAATGGGCTGAGATTCCCATCTCTACGGAAAATTCAATTCAAATGTCTTTGATCATACGTTAAAGGGGCGTGGGGGCCATTTTTAATGAAGATAAAGGAACGCGAATAAAGGAACGCATGAAGGATAAATAAAATGTGTCCATGAAGTTTATAGGAGTAAATGATTCTAGGGCCCTGTGATTTGCGCGGTGCGGACGGAATCGCGGAATTCAACAGATAAAACGGAATCGGTTGTAAAACGCGGAGCGTCGTATAATTGGCTGATATCGGTGTGTGGTCGAAGCAAAGCAGTGGTTTCTAATCAATTTTGGCGCTGCGGCCCCCTGTCGTGTTACCTGTCGTGGGACTCAGCTTTCCACACAAATGCACACAGAAACGTCAACGGTCAGCTATGGTCAGGGCTAAATACCCAAGAACTCAAAACAATGAGGAATTGAATTAACCGATTGCTAAGTTTAAGAAACCGAACAATACCCACATGATTTTTAGGAATCAGGAGAACAACTCTTTGTACGTTTTGCCAGCACACGATAGACTGCACCCGCAAGAACACGTGACGACCACTTACAGTCAAACACTCACGTCAGAAACGCTTGGTTTTGCAGGAAAAAAATGAATTTGTTGTTGTTTACGGGGAAATGTTTTACCAAAGCAGGAAATGTTCTGCTGAAGCCCAGCACTTTGGTGAAGTTGAAGAACAGTCACTTAATGAGATTTTTTTCTATTGCGTTGGTCTTTTTTCCATCCACTCCATAATTAGACACTTTTTAGGTGAATAAATACGATTATAACGTAAAACACGGAATTCAGAAGAATAAAAATGGAAATTCAGGAAAAAATCAAACGGAATTTAGGAACAAACTAAACGGATTTCATAGAGCCCTGTGATTAGTGATGAGCAGCACGTTTAACTTCATCAGCATGTTGGTTTAATTGAGGGCCACACCCATAGAAACCTTCCTCACCCATCTTCCTCGTCCTCCTCCCCATGAAAACCCCATGGTGAGGTGATGGAGATGAGAGGCTGGAGTGTGGAGCGTGGAGTGTGTGTGTGTGTGTGAGGGCTGCCAGGAAGCTTCTTTTTATAAATAGCTCTTCCTACAGCGGCGTTGTTAGAATCTGGTGAGCCGGTGCTGAAGCTGGAGCCTCGTGCCCTTCACGCACACTCGTACCGTTCTGTTGGCTTTAAAGTGAGTGAGCGTTTGTCATTGTGAACGCAGCACCGCAGACAGCGCCCCTTTCGGTTTATTGCTCTAATGACTTATGTACTCATAACCACAAAAACGCTACACGTCGTCGCCGTGAATCGGCTCTTAACGCGACGTGAATGTCCCTAGTCTTTGGGCTGCGGAGACTTGAGAGTGTTTCAGTAAAGTAGAACGCATACAGTGCCGTCTCCAGCGCTGGCAACCTGGAGCGGACGGCATGCTGGGATACGTTACGCGTTGGCTATCCGGCGAGTAGTAACACCTTCACCGCAGCCAAACCACGCGAAGCAGCTCGGAGTGTGTTGTGTGGGAGTGTGCTGAACACGGAGGAGGAATCCGGCCAGCGGAATGAAGCACAAACTCACAAAAATAAAACAGATGACACCAGGTTTCCTCTCCTGCGTTTAGTTAAAAGGGCTCGGACCTAGGGCTGGGCGATACGACCTCAAACCAATACGGTGATTCATTGAAGATTTGACCTCGACTGTGATTAATGAACGATTCATGAATGGTCTCACTGCCTTATTGTAAAGTGTTGATACGTTGATCATGATCGATAGAATTGATCCAAAATGAAAACATTGATCAGACCTCATTCATAATTTAGCTTAATATCGAACAGGAAGTTTTCATTTTTACTTCCTGTCTGGGAGAGTTCTGGAATAAAAATGTTTAATGATGTTTTAGTTGCTTTTTGTGATGGTGTGAAATCTGCGTATGACTAGAGCTGCAACGATTTTCTTAATCGATTAATCTGATAAATTAGCATTTTTTAAAAAAAATAACAATGCATTTGTTTTTAGGCTTATTGTAGTGTGTGAGTTGAAGTCAGCAATACATGCTTGATGTGTAAATGCTGACGTAGTTATGAAATCAGCACATTTCTGATGAAAACTGAAAGAAGAATAAAAGAACACTGTTTTATTGCGGAGTTGCAGAGTTTTTATGATCTATTATTGTCTATTTATTATCTACGGCGTAACGTTCTAACACTTCTTTATCCGTTTGGTTTCCATCAGAATATAGAATAACATATTTTAATAAATACATTTTCTTTATTTTTTCTTTCTTGTTGATTATTAAGTATATAACATTATAAACTTGAAGAAAATCAATCTGATCAATTGAAACTGAAGAAATACTGAAGTTTTTGGTCATTTTGAACCAATCTGGCCGATAAAATGAGCTACATTTCCCATAATCCCCTGCGCGCCCCTCGGCGCCGCGTCACAATAAAGCGCCGTTTATGTCATTCATGGGTTTTCACGTACTGTATTTACTTCTGTTTTCGCGCACGGAATATCTCACAAATACTTTCACGTACTGAGGGATCAGGTCTTGTCTTGAACGCGCCTCTAAAAACGTTGTCATTAATAAGAGTCCGTGTGAAACGCAAGCGGCGCGCGCACTAGCGAGTGAAACGAGTTATACCAAGCCTCGACCGTTTTTTGTAACCGAATTATACGAGTTATTCGAATAATCCTTTCAGCTCTAGTACGATATTTTCTCATAATGATCGCTGGCTCATGATTTGAATCAAACGGAAACTGTCCGGTGCGGAATTTGGGATGTCAAATCGTCGATATCAACATAATATCGACATTGTGATAAAAACCGATAATTTTGGCCGGTGTTGGATGCATGTGGAAGTTGTTTCAGCGTTTCTTCTCTCTCATCCCCACCCCAGGCATCGCCCCCACCTCCACCGACAACCTGCAGAAACTGGAGGAGAGAACGAGCTCAGAAAGCAGCAGCAGCAGCAGCAAACCCACAGCCACCAGCTGAACTCAGAACAGGTGAGGAACGCAGCAGTATTTAATCGATATTTAATCAATATCAGTGCGATAACCGATCAGGCTCGTAATCGGTCGACCCCACGTGCACGCACTCACGTCCACGCTGTAGCTAACGTCTGTGCGGAGCCCAAGCCTTCGGACAAATGTGGTATTGGGGTTATGAGTGAAATCCGACCCGGTCTTTGTTTTCTGCGCCGCGTGGTAAAGCGATGCGCCTCGTGGGACTCGTGGGCTGGAAGATGAGTTTTATCGGGGCGAGTTGCCTTCCACACGCCTGCTGCAAGTACGCGCTCCAGAGCGGGAACAAAACTGAGCCTGTGTATTTTTCAGACGCGAGTCACATGGCGTCTGCTCGGCTTTGGCGCAGCCGTCACATGACCGTCACGAGTTTCTGGGCTCAGATGCGGGCCGAAATGCGACTCCGCGCGCAGGTTCGGGCCGGTTAAACAGCGTGGCGTCGTATTTCGGCTGTTTGTTATTTTTATTGCTTATTGTCCACTAACGTGTGGCGTAATGCGTGTAACACAGCTGCAACAAAGATATTTGATAATGGAATAATCTGATGATACTCCATACAGTCCGACTTGTATATCTGCTTTTTAAGATCGATGCTGCTTGCGTTTAGGGATGCACCGATCCAACCTTCTCAGTTCCTACACCGATGCCGATACTTGGGCTTTGGGTATGGCTGGATCCCGAGCACCGATCCGATACCGGTTTTTAATGAAGTTGTGTGTTTCTGTCTCTTTTTGCAGCAAAAAGGTGATTCCCAAAGAGCGATTAGCCAAAAACTCACTTCTCAGCACGGCGGACAGTACGTCCTGGAAATGTTTTGAGCAGACCGGACGTGCGGAGGACAGACGACAAAGTGGCAACAAAATGTAAAGACACGAGGGCTTGCTGAAGACCTTTGCACAGCGCTGGATGTTCTTAACAGTCTTTGTGAAAATAATACGGCACAAGACAAGCGAAGCGAGTGATTATTTGTCACTGTGAACACTGCACAGCACACGGCGCACCACAAACAGTGGACAGCCGACGTGGTTAGCGCCCAGGGAGCAGTGCTTGAGGACGGTACCGTGCTTTTAGTACCTCAGTGGTGCCTTTTACTGGTCCGGGGCTTGAACCGACCACCTTTTAGGGTGAAATGCAGAGTTCACATGTGGTCGCTGTGCTGTGTTCACAGTGAGAAATAATCACTCGCTTAAAGGCGTTTCGGCTCCGAGACTTGAGCTTTTCGGAGGAATACGAAATGAGAAAAGGAGGGAGTCCCGGGGGGTGGGCCGGTTAGGTCGGCTCAGTGTCCGGGAGGTGGGGAGGGGGGAGGTCAGCAGGAGGATTAGAGCCGGGAGGGGTTTTATGGATGGGAGTTTTGTGAGACTCGGATCTCTGTTGTTATTGTCTACATGAGCCGGCTTTTAGAGACCGTCTGCTTTGTAATTACGTTAGAGCGAAAACAGCTCATAACCCTGCCGTCTGCTCTCACCCGGCATTACGGCCCCCGTCCGTGAGGACGCCGGTGGACAGGCACTGATATAATCTCTACATCGCTCCATTGTGTTCATTCGTCGGTCGCATTAAAAACCCCAAAACACGTTACGCCTTCTACACTCTCGCGCAGCTCGGCGGTGTGTTCACCATGCTCGCGTTTCAGACTTCTTTACCCGCCACGAGGTCAGCGCGGCCGCGTTCTCCTCGTCATTAAACCTGCATGTTGTGGTTTGGAGACGGTTGAGCGGTCGGCGCGGCTGGCGGTCAGACGTAAGCGTTCATTAAGCAGATACGAAGTCTTTCCGACCTTCATTAGGGACTTGTATTATGAGGGCGGGAGGGAGCATCTCCAGCCTTATCGCACGCCATGAAGAATGCATTGTGTGGAGGAGTCGAGGTATTGCTCAGCACATTCTCGGTAGAGTCAACAGTATTTCTGCTCGGCGGCAGGTTTTTTTCGGGAGAGAGCAGGCTGCGTTCCGACGTGGCACGACGCGAGCTGCAACCGAACCTGTTTAAATGCGATGTTTGGTGAATGCTAAACTGCGAAGGTCAGAACTGGGTGTGTGTTAAAGTGCTCGCGCGCCGCTGCTATTAGGGCTGTGAAGTGTGTTGCGTGAGCCATTTACTGAGCGGATTTAGAAGCTGCTGCTGTCGATGTTGCTGCTCGGAGCTCGCTTCATGTGCAGCGGCTTATGGGAGTTGAAGCTGTTTAATACTAGGGAGGCACCGATCCCGTACGTGGATGGGATATCGGTCCGATAACGACTCAAGTAGCCGGATCGGGTGTCGGCGGCATCGCGTATGTGCGCTAATTCCAACATAATGATATAGCTAATTATACACGATTATACCCTTTAATTTCCTTAACAACACCAGCTCTCGCTCGCAATCCTCCTCACTGTTGGCGCGTGCCTCTCACAGGGAAGTCCAACATTACGTCCAACAAGCGTTCCAGTTCGGTCAAATCCCCTTTATTACAGACAAAACTTATTGTGTGGAACGCCATCACGTCAAACGATTCTCATGTGAAACGCCATCAAGGGTTCCGTCCCCAGGCACTGCTCCCCGGGCGCTGCTCGTCAGCTGCCCACTGCTTCTTCACGGATCGGTCAAATGCAGAGGTCACATTTGGTTGTGGTGTGCCGTGTTCACAAAAGAGGTCGACCGATACTGGTTTTTCAGGGTGGTTATCGATGCCGATTATTGCTAGTTAACGGGGACGATAACCGATATTTGGAAAAAAAAAAAGATGTCAAAATTTTACAAACACCAAGCTCTTCTCCTTGTAGGGGCTTCACACTGCGCTCATGTGTGAGTGGCAACAATGACAAAGAAATCCTCACTTTTCTACAGGACTCCTAACGCTGGGAATGGCTAATTCCACTAGCGCTTTGAAGCTAACGCGGCTTTGCGGTTGTCATGGCCACACAAGCAGACCCCCGACCCCCGGCCCGGGCCTTGAGTATATTGTTTTTTCAGCCGTTTCTGTATGATTGAAATCGTGTGGTGTGAAAGTGCTGTGTCACACTGATTTGCAGCACCGCTGCCCCACTGCTCGCTCGCTCGCTCGCCTCCTGCCTCCGCCGTCATCTCACTTATGATGCCCGAAAATTTTTCACCCCCCCCCCACCCCACCTTCCCGTCCTGTTCCCTGCGAATCTGGCAGAGACATTAGTGTTTTCTCCGCTGCTCGTCTGGAACTGCGGCGCTATGTGAAATCCTGTCGACTCAGCGTTTTCTTTTTCCTTTCTTTTATTATTTTATTTCTTTTTCTTGCCGTTCGTTCGAGCGTCCCCGTCCCGCTGAGCAGGGGCTTAGTTCAGAGAGAGCGGAGCTTAGCTCTGTTGCGTCGGGGCCAAGAGGGTGGAAAACAACGAGGGATGTTGATGGGTTTGTACTGGAACTTTGTGGGGGATGGTGGGCGGGAGACGAGGAGCCGAGAGGAACTGGAACCGGATTCTTAAAACAAGCCGTAGCGTTTCTGTTCAAATTATTTGTTTACGGGCAATCAAAAGCAATGCAACGCCGACCTGATGAATCCTGCCCTTGACGTCATGACCCACTTAATGACGTGGCTAATAATTAAATGGCTATTTAAAAAATGCCAAAAATATCTATAATGAGGAAATTATTGAGGAAATGTGGGTAATTTTGAGCCGATTTGGAGTCGCTTTGGCCTTTCTGGAAGAGAACTACGTTTTTGCACGTGATGGCGTTCCATATGAGAGTCGCGAGCGCTAACGTGTGTGTTTACATCGCGAATATTGTAATGAATGCGTTTTTACACAATTACTTCGTTTTTGTGGAGGGAATGACTCAGAATTAATTTCACATACAGAGGAGGGAATATAATTTTGCGGTAAGTTGGACGTCTTGCGTTTCTGACGGTGTGTGTGTGAGTTATTAAAACACTAATTAATAAACGACGCAAAACTTCTGCGTCGGTCTCAGAGTTTTAATAGTAATGTTCTCAGAGTTGTGGTCTCGGGTGGTCTCCAAATAAAATCCCGAGTCCTCTTTGTCCAAGTCCATGACAAAACCGAGTACGAACGGCACTTCCGCCTCTTAGCTCTTCCTGCTGTTGCTGGGTTTGTGATGTCATCGTGCCTCTCTAACCCGATTGGTCTCTTGTGTTTCAGATCCTCCGGCTTTGGGCAGAAACAAAGAGCTCGGTGTGGAGACGACGACTCCTCCTCCTCCAGTCCTCCCTCCTTCCTCCTCCTCCTCCTCCTCGCCGCCTGGAGATTCCAGCACGCCACGTTCTTCACACACTGACCCCGGCCGGCCGGTTGGCACAGTGCCCTGGATTCTCCTTCGAGCCCGAGCGGTGGCTGTGGGGTTGGCGTTGGCGTTTGGGCTCGGGGGGTCGTAACAAGGCCCGGGCTAATTAATGAGCTCTGAGCATGGATCCCCGCTGCTGACGGTCGGTGGAGACGGCATTCCCACTCCGCTGCCCACCTGGCTGGATGTTTGTGCCCGCGGGCCGACGCCTGCCCAGAGTCCACAGCGGAACACAGCAGCACCACGGCGGCCGCCGAGAGCCCGGCAGCATCACCAGACGACGACATGCCCACCGAGACGCTGCAGCCAGATAGCAAGTCGTCTGGCCCCGGGGGTGTCATGGGCGGCATTGGCATGGGCGGCGGGGGCGGCTTCGCCTCGGCCGTGCCGCTGCGCATCCTCAACAAGGGCCCCGACTACTTCCGCAGGCACACCGAGCCCAACCCCAAGCGCCTGAGTGCCGTGGAGCGCCTGGAGGCCGACAAGGCCAAGTACGTGAAGAGCCAGGAGGTGATCAACGCCAAGCAGGAGCCGGTCAAGCCGCAGGTGCTCGCCAAGCCGCCGGTCTGCCCAGCCGTCCCCGTCAAACGAGGAGGAGGGGGAGGAATGATGGTGGCGGCGACGGCCTTGAAGGCGTCCAACAACAACGCCAAGTCGGACACTTGTGCCACCACCGCCAAGCGCGAGAACCTTAACCTGGAAATCCTCAAGAACATCCTCAACAGCTCGTCCTCGTCTGACGGCCCTGCCAAAAGCTCCGGGCACAAGGTCGGGGCGAGGAGTTGGGCGCCCCGCCGCTCCTGTGATCCCCCAGACTCTTCCGGGCCGCGCTCTTTCACCGAGTCGCTTCACGTCCCGTCGTCGGCGTTGCCGGGGCGGAGGAGCCCTCAGGGCAACCTGAACCTGAGCCGGCATCTGCTGGAGGAGTGCGCCAATGAGGTTGGGGGGGAACGCTCGCCCCTTCACGCCTCACACAGCTCCTCGGACATCCGGAGGCTGTGCAACGGGAAGCCCTTCCGTTCCGCCCGGAGCAGTTCCAGTTCGGCGCCTCCACTTCCCCCAAAACCGAGCGCCAAAGCTCTGGCCGCCTGCGACAACGCGGATCGCGACGTGGACGCCATCGCAGCGACGGCGCCGAAGCCAGGCGAAATGGATCTGGACCTGGATCTGGGGCTGGGCGGCTCTGTGTCGCGACGGCCCTCGCTGCACCGCTCCAAGTCGGACCTGAGCGACCGTTATGCCCGGGCCGGCGCCGACGTGGAGCGCTTCTTCAACTATTGCGGACTGGACCCCGAGGAGCTGGAGAGCGTGGGAGTGGAGAGCTTCGCCCGGGCCAATTCCGACATCGTCTCGCTCAACTTCCGCAGCGCCAGCATGATCAGCTCAGACTGCGAGCATTCGCGCCACAGCAACAACGACGGCCTGTCGGACGAGGACGAGGAGGACGACCCGGCCGACCGCGTCCCTTACGGCATCTCGGCCGTCGAGCGCAACGCCCGCATCATCAAATGGCTCTACAACATCAAGCAGGCGCGAGAGTCACAAAAAGTCTCGCACGTTTGAGAGTTCCCACTTGATCCCGCTCGTCGCGCTGTTGTTGAACCTTGAAAGACTGATTGGTGACGCCTTTTTATTTTCCCCTTTTAGGTTCATGGCTCCTTTTTAGTCGCTTTTTGCAGTCGACGTCATTGGGTTTTTTAAAAAAACACGACAAATGCTTTTCAATATTCCTGTCCAAAAGTAAAATGAGAAATTTTGGACATTTCTCGATTTGCACTCAAATGAAAACGGAAAACACACTTGCACTCAGTTTCGGCGACACGGACTGCGACTGATGATGACGACTGACGACTGACGACTGACGATGTCCAGCTCCTGAAATATCCACCACTGCAGACTTGGAACTTGACACAAATTAGACTCATTCCTCTGCAAGTGAAGTTCTTTGTGAGTCGCGTAAAAACTCATTAATTACGTTATTCGCGACGTAAACGTGCACGTTAGCTCTCGCCGCTCTCATACGGGCTGATTTTAAGACCGTGTCAACATTTACACATCAAACTATGACAAATCTGAGTAGAGCAGGACGTCCTGAACACAACAACATGACCACGTCTACACACACGCGCTCTAGAACACGCCTAAAAACAAAGTTATAGAAAAACGTTCCAAATTTTCTTAGGTCTGTAAGGGCTACGTCAAGCATTTCCTTAAGCAGAACAGAATAATGACTAGAGATGGGCCGATACCACTATTTTATGTCCGATACCGATATTGTAAATTTGGATATCGGCCGATACCGATACAAATCCGATACGGTTACAGTCTTTATTTAAACATAAAATAATCCTTTAAAATGTCTGAATACATGACTGAGATTATTATGTTTAAGGAAATGCTTGATTTAAATAGTTCTACGAAAACAACGTAATAATTACACACACACGTATATGCTAAATGATTTGTTCTCAAAAATTGGTCGTTTAGACATGTAAATATTTCCTCTTTCTTATTGATTACACTATAACATTATAAAATTGAAAAAAAAAAAAGATCAATTGTAAACGAAATACTGAAGTTTGTCATTTTGAACCAATTTGACCTATAAAATGAGCTGCTTTTGCAGAGAACTCCATTTCCCACAATCCTCCGCGTCACAATGATGTGCTGGGCGCGCGTTCCAGAATAAACGATGGAAAAATCGAAATAAACGTCAGAACTGTGAGTAGAACGCTGGTTGTTGTGGTTATTTATCAGCTGAAATATGGTTTGTGTCTGTAATAACGGCGACGTTTTCACCGAACTGGAGCGTGTTAGCGAGTAACGGCGCTCATGCGCGCGGTCGTTAACACGGCGCGTGTGTTTACGTCGCGAAAAATGTCGGAAAATGTTTTTATGCGTTTACTCGTGTTTTAATGACGGAACGTCTCACAAATACTTTCACATGCAGAGGGATCAGGTCTCGTCTTGATCGCGCCACTGAAAACGTCGTGTCTCTATGAAGCGGCCGTGTGAAATACGAGCGGAGCTGCTCTAGCGAGGAAAATGAATTAAACCAAGCGTGTCGATTCTAGAAAAATTACCTCGACCATTTTTTGTAATAGAATTATTGGAGTTATTGGAACAATGGTTTCAGCTCTACTTTACCGCAGTAACACTTCCCGCCATAACGAATTGAGCGTGCACGCGTTTACAAATCGGCTCCATGAAGCCGGCCCGATGCCACCGATACCCGGTCCGGCCGTTTGAGTCGTTATCGGACCGATACCCGTCCACATATCGGTGACATGTCTGATAATTACATAGTTTCTCGCTCACAGCAATATACAGATCATTCATTAAACAACTGGTATCGGATCGCTACTCGGGATCCAACCCGAAAGGAACGCACTCCGGGATCACGCCACTTGCTCCCGCTGAAAAACCGAACGGAATACGAGTGTGTTTTCAGTTTGCCGTTTGAGGGCGAAATGGGAACGTGACTCAATTTCCGTTTTGCTTTTGGACAACAAATTTCGGAGAAAATAATCAACTCTCCGCTCTTTGGGTTTCGGTTGATTTTGGGACGCATTCCAGTGCTCGGACCTCTTTTATCCTGATCACAGCACTGTCGTTGAGTCTTGAAGGTTTGTTCCTTTTTAGGTTGCTTTTCATGCTCGCCGTCTTGGGAATCTTGCACGATCCTGGACGCGCTCCGGACTTCCTCGCGGCCTCCGACTAATAAACGTGGCTCCTTACGATAAAACCGCGCCACTCTTCAACCCCGACCGTGCGATTTCCGATTTTAACTCGCCTCTTTTTGTCAAACGGACACCGTCACACCTTTACTGTACTTCAAGCTTGTGTGTGTGTGTGTGTGTTTGACGTAACTATCGGGCCGCGCCGCACTGAGCTAGGAAGCCATACGGTTATGAATGCAGAGCATCAGTGTGTTTTAATGTCTTTTCATTTTTCGGTCCCTGTTTCTTGTAATGTTACGACCTCTGTGTGTGTGTGTGTGTGTGTGTGAGTGTGTGTTATTTGTGTAAAAGCATGTTGTGGCCCGGTCTCCTCCATTTAGAGAGCAGTTTGGTTCCTCCAGTCGCTCGATTCGAGTTTGCCGTCTCGGACATTCCTGTTACTACACTTTAATTCTTTCTTTTTGTGCTACTTATTGTTTTGACGTGTAAATGCTGTAAGAAATATGTATATAATTTTGAAAGTTGTTGGCAAAATGAACAGCCCTGACGGTGTTACGCGATGAAGAGCCTGTGCTATGCTACACTACGCTAACGCAGCCCTGCTGGAGCTCCAGTTCCGGTTTTGTTCCGGTCCGTCTCTGGGCTTTGCTTCTCGAGAGCCTCCACCATCAGCGTTGTTGTTACGACATGTACTTTAGGTATGTTCTGGAGCTGTTCCTTTTTTTTAAAAAAAAAAATCATGGAAACTATTTGTTCACGTTTAGTTTCTTTTTCATTATTTCAATAAATGGCTCGTTTTGCCATCTTTTGCCATCAGTCGTGTGGTGTTTTTGGTATTTTTTGGGATTGGATTTATAGATGCTGATTATGGTTGGGTACCGAGTTTGGTGCTTTTTAAGGTACCGACCAAATGATGTCGATACTATCGGGTATCACTTCACGTCAAATCAAAATGGTGCCAAATTGAACGGAACTTAATAAAGTTATCCCAGCGTTTCAGTGCAATTTACATTTACAGCAGTAATAGGATAGACATAGATATTAACTGCAGTTCCATTTCCATTTGCTACTTAATCCACAGTGATAGTTTTGTTTACCATGACAACGGTTGCCAGGCGAGGAAAGCGCATGCGCGGAGAAACCGCACGGAAATCTGAAAACACGGCGACGAGCCAAACGTGTTCGACTGAGCTTTACTAAAACCAACGCAGGCAGCGCGACATGTAGCATTCGCCGCGCAAAATGCAGAACGGCGGCTAACAATACGTCCAACTCCTCGTTAAACATAAAATATATTTACGGGCGGATGAGGGTGCGGTGTTTGATAATTGGAGCGCTGCAAATACAGCGCCTGCACTGAGCCAGCACCGACATCGAGAACGTCAACTCTACACCGGCGACAAGTTCCACTGCAGCTTTAGGTGATTAGCGATCCATCTGTTTATAAAAACTGTAATAAATATATGTTGTAGTTGAACCTAGTTTGGGGCTTATTTATTATTACTGTATTTTTTATGATATCTAGGTATCGTCTTCGAGCCCATGTCCACCGTGCTCTACGATTACCGTATGAAGCTGTAGGATGTGGAAGAAGAACGTGCTTCCTGCGGGACTCGTTTTGCTCTTTTTTGCTACCTGACTTGTTTCTCTTTCCCAGTAGAAAGCCGGGGGGGTCTTGAGGGAGTCCGTGCCACACCGCTCCACGTCGTCTGCTGCATTCTTGGGGCAACAGGAAATGACCTAATTCATCACAAATGTTTGGATGGACCCTGTTGGCCCGTAATGGGGGCCTCTCTCTCTCTGACTCTCTCTCTCACGGTCCTATAAACCAGTATGGAGGAGCCCGAGAGTCGCTCGCCGCTGCGCTTCTGGTGTTGTCGGCTTGTTGCGTTTCTCTTTTCTCAGAGTTACAGCACAAACCCGAAAAGCGCTGAGCGGAGGAAGACGCATGTGGAGCTGATTACAAGCGTTTACGGGTTTAAAGTCGCTCTGTTGCAGGAACGCATCCATGTAGGCCATTTATACGCCCAAAGACGCTTCGAACTAATGGGTTTTTTGGCATAAATTTGGAGTGAGTACATCTCATTTTGCACTAAACGCCTCGTTCATGGCTTAGCATTTTGGGCAGCCCCCAGACTAGTGCGTTTCTGATCAGCCATCTTTATTTCAGGTGAACAAATTCTAGTGGCCACCAGGGGGCATTGCCATTAATAATGTCGGTCCCTATTTTGGTCACAAGCGGGCGTTGCCATTAATAATGTCGTTCCCTATTTTGGCCACAAGGGGGCGTTGCCATTAATAATGTCGTTCCCTATTTTGGCCACAAGGGGGCGTTGCCATTAATAATGTCGTTACCTGTTTTGGTCACAAGGGGGCGTTGCCATTAAATAATGTCGTTCCCTATTTTGGTCACAAGGGGGGCGTTGTTATTAATAATGTCGTTCCCTGTTTTGGTCACAAGGGGGCGTTGCCATTAATAATGTCGTTCCCTATTTTGGCTACAAGGGGGGCATTGTTATTAATAATGTCGTTCCCTATTTTGAGCAAAAGAGAGTTTGCACAGGAAATCTTATGAGGACTAATTCTACCATCACAGCTTTTAATTCTCTTAATTTAAAATTCTGATTCTGAAAGGTGAGGGATGGTTATTGCAGCTGCAGAAAAACATTAAGAAGGATCCAACATGCTGAATCTGGCTGGAGTCGCTGAGTCGTGAGGCCTTAAAGAGGCACTTTGTCAGGATGACTCAGGGAAGAGAGGAAAACCACATTCACACAGCACAGGGAGGAGGAGGAGGAGGTGGAAGAGACACGTCACCCCAAATCTCCAGCTTGAGAGGGGGAGCCAGAGAGCAGCATGAAAAGAAAGAGAGAGGAGAGGAGAGAGAGAGGCAGAGCTGCATCATTGTCAGACCAGCTGGAAATAAAACAGAAAACCAAATTCAGCTCGTCAAACTGACATTTATACTCATTTTAAAATAAAGATGCTTCAAATGGAATGTTAAATAAATAAATGCATTTGGAGTCGGTACATCTCATTTTCCACTAAACGCCTTCCACAGATTTTGCTGTAGAGGCTTGTTCATGGCTTAACATTTTGGGCAGCCCCAGACTAGTGTGTTTCTGGTCAGCCATCTTAATTTCACGTCAACAAATTCCAGTTCCCCTGGAGGCATCTCTGTTAAGGTTGTTGTTCACTATTTTAGCCACAAGGGGGCATTGCCACTAATAATGTTGTTCCCTATCTTGGCCACAAGGGGGCGTCTCCATTAAGGTTGTCGTCCCTTTTTTGGTCACAAGGGGGCGTCTCCATTAATAATATTAATTGTTTTGGTCACAAGGGGGGTGTCTCTATTAATAATAATTTTTTTGGTCACAAGGGGGCGTCTCCATTATAATGTTCTTCCCTATCTTGGCCACCAGGGGGCGTCTCCATTAAAGTTGTCGTCCCTTTTGTGGTCACTAGGGGGCGTCTCCATTAATAATACAGTAGCCTATTAAATGTTTTGGCCACAAGGGGGTGCCTCCATTATAATGTTCTTCCCTATCTTGGCCACCAGGGGGCGTCTCCATTATAATGTTCTTCCCTTTCTTGGCCACCAGGGGGCGTCTCCATTAAAGTTGTCCCTTTTGTGGTCACTAGGGGGCGTCTCCATTAATAATGCAGTAGCCTATTAAATGTTTTGGCCACAAGGGGGCGCCTCCATTATAATGTTCTTCCCTTTCTTGGCCACAAGGGGGCGTCCCCATTAAAGTTGTCGCCCCTTTTTTGGTCACTAGGGGGCGTCTCCATTAAAGTTGTCCCTTTTGTGGTCAATAGGGGGCGTCTCCATTAACAGTACAGTAGCCTATTAATTGTTTTGGCCACAAGAGGGCGTCTCCATTATAATGTTCTTCCCCATCTTGGCCACCAGGGGGCGTCCCCATTAAAGTTGTCGCCCCTTTTTTGGTCACTAGGGGGCGTCTCCAATGTTGCTGAGCTGCAGCTCAGGTTTCATAGGCAGTGATAGTCATTTAAGAAGCAGTGATTTAGTGCTGAGCAAATTAATCGACAATTAATCAAACTACAGAACCTCTAATCTGTGTAATTTTTGACATTTTTAAAAAAATTTGTTTTAAACTCTCACTACCGCGTTCCCTGGTGCCTGTCCCCTTAAAAACCCCATGAAATCAATGTATCGATGTAGACTGATGTATCGTTACAGTCTTATTTACAAGCAGAGGGAACGGCTGATGAAAGAACAACCTCATTACAACCTCAAGACTCAACTTGAACGTGCACCAAAATGACAAACATCTCAACTTCAAAACTAAGAATGAGTCCGTGTCTGTACTGCTGCTAAATCTCCGAACTGGATTCTCACTGCTGCTGATCATATCATTCCGAGTGCTGATACGAGATCAGCTTTTATCTGTTGCCGTGCTGCCTGCCGCCTGAAGGTCGTACGGCTTGAGAAACTGATCTCGCGTCAGCGAGCTGCATCTACGCCGATAAGCATGCTGTAGCGCTTAGCGATCGGCCTGCTCGTCTTTATCTGACTGGAGGTATCTGGGTTAATAAACCTCCTCCTGCTCCACTCTGCAGCGTGCGAGACGGAGGAGGCCGAGGCGGTGCATCAGCCAGACGCCCAGCGCTGATAAGCAGGGGGGGATGCTGGGAAACGTGCCGGTTTATTCTCCCTCGCTTCTCATATTACAGGGGCTCAGAGGTCCTGCTTCTGGTTGTAAAAATATCAAAAAGGTCCTGCTTCTGAAAAGCAAATTTTTTGGGGGGGTTTCACTGTGATTTCGTCCGGAGGAAAACCCGGCGTGAATTTTACGTCTGTCTGGCTTGAAGCGTCCATGTCCCGTCCTGCCTTGACCTACAGGGAATGCCGTTTCCAGGAAAACATTCCGGCTTCACTGGGACAGCCTTGGATTTATTAGTACAGACTTTTATCTTCAACTGCACTTTGCTTCACAGCTTTAGGCTTAACCCTGAACAGACAAAACATTATCTGCTGTGTGGGAAGTGAGGGAGAAAACAAGCCTCATCTCCAGCAGCACCAGTTACAAGTCATGGGACAAATCGGTGCGTCATTCCTCCATTTGATTCTCCAAAAATGAATCTGATTTTGTAATGAAAAATGGAAACAGATGCACAGACTTTGATCTGCAACACAGCTTTACTAAACGTAAAGCACCCTGAACAAACCCAACATTATCTATGGTATCGTCCTCTCTTGGACATCACAAGGTAAAGCCCTGTGACCCGAACCCTCTAAACACCTTCAGGTTTCCTGCAGAGCTGAGTTCATATTTGATTTTTCATCCCGAACCCTATCATGGCACTCCTGCATGTTATACTGGCCTCTAGTGGCATCTGATGTTGTAAAAGATTTTCAGGCTCCGATCCCACTTGAGGCCAGTACGGTTCTGCTCACGGGGCTTCGCCGGACAGAGATTCCCAAAACCTTTTCTGCTGCTGCCACACATTCATCTTATGCTTCCGAACTCCACTGAAACTTATTTTCAACACTGTAATAGTTCGAAACGATCACATTTAAGGCGAAGGCACCTTTAAGACAACATACAGAGGCAAGACCAAGCAAGCAAAAACACTGGCTTCAGCACCATCTCAAAACTTCTACAATGCCGAATCACCTCTACAGCGGACTTACTGTAAGTGATATATTTACTGGGTAAAAGCAATCTTTGTTTTTTAACATTTTCTCCAAAAAGCCTCTTTGCACAAAAGTGGCTTTAAACCTCAACCAGCTGGAACACGTCTCAAAAACGGGCTGGGCCGATTTCCCAGTCAAGGATTAAGCCTAGTCCTAGACTAGCTTTGAGTTTGAACGGTAACCCTCCATCGGTACTTTATTTAAACCTTTATTTTTAGGAGCTCCAAACATTCCAAAACTACTAGGGCTGGGTTAAAAAAATCGATTCAACGATCAATATCGATTCTTGTTCAAAAAATACGATATCGATTCAAAAATTCACGGATCGATCTTTTCCTGCGGCTATGCACTACTTCTCGCCACCGCGCAAGGAGAGCTATAAAAACATGAGAGCGGCGAAAACCCAAACCAAACAGAGCCATGGCTGAAGCTGCTCCGCTCAAATCACCGTCTGGCCTAAAGGCCGATGTTTGGCAACACTTCGCTTTTAAAACAAGTTATTTTATAACCAAGCAAAACTAGTATTGACGCAAAGAAATCTCGAAATAAATCGATATCGAATCGAGAAACGAATCGGATCATGACCTTGTGAATTGAACTGAAATCAGCAACGATACCCAGCAGTTTATATTTGCAACAGTTTATATTTTTGTAACGCGACTTTAACTATTATCTCAGGGCTGTATTTCCTATCAGACTGATGGAAAATAAAAAATAATGGACGTTTTGAATCGAGAATCGGTTTGAATCGAATCATGAGCCCAAGAATCGAAATCGAACTGAATCGTGAGCTTTTGTGAATCATGCACCCCTAAAATTTACAGACCAGTCCTTTAAGCCTGCGTTTGCCGGAGGTGCTGTGTGAAGTGGCGTTTGCCTGAAGGCTCCCGAAATTGAGATTCGCTCCACACCCCGTAAGCGTCGCGAGGCGCCGCGGGGCTTTTTACGCTGGTGAAAGACTCGGAGACCTAATCTAAGAGAGAAAATAAACCCCGACCGTGGATGAATGCACAGAGCAATTTATCACCCGGCTGCGGGTCGAGACCCCGGCGCCCCGAACGACACGTCCTGCAGCCGGAGCCTCGGAAAGACGCGATAACTCCCCAGCTACAGCGTCTCCATCCTGCTGACCCGGGGCTGGGCGATATCACCTCCAATCGGTATCATGATTAATTGAACACCGCACATTGATTACAATAATTAAACGATTGTTTGACTTTTGTTTTAAGCAGTCTTTCGTCCTCTTACTTCACTAACCAGGTCTGTACTGTAAGTAAAGCTATTAAAGCTGGGATTTTTCTCCGTCCTTTTGAATGGAGGGATATTTTGTCCTGACGACACCTGCTTACCAGTTTTATTACGCAACGCTTTTTAGTGTAAGAGGGAGCGTTTGCTAATTCCTCTTCAGGGTTTAGTGCAATGAAGATAACACTCAGATTAAATTAAAACAGAAAGCTGGCCAGAGATTTGCTCCAACCGGGATGTCCAGAATAAATCTGCTCCTAAAAATAAATAAATACATTTGAAAAAATACACCGTTCATAACATTCAAGGACAATTAAAACAATAAAATATAACTGCAAGCAGTGATTACGGGGGCCATGCAGTTTGCAGCTTTATCAGTTTTTGACGAATCGAAGTGGGCAGACGTTGAAATATGACACATTTCATCCGTTTATCTAGGGTGCTACGGTTCAAAACTTATTAGACAAAGCGCAAAATAGCCTATTATAGCGCCACCAACTGGCAGAGTGGTGCAGTTTTTTTTGCCTGAGTAGAGGG